>RXID01015292.1:0-189822 GCA_005019695.1 Trichopus zeylanicus subsp. travancoricus | reverse complement strand
ATAAGTAGTAGTAGTAATAGTAGTATTAGTGTAGTAGTACAGAATAATAGTAGTATAATTTCTAGTAGTAGAAGTAATAGTAGGAGTAGTTTTAGGAGTAACTGCAGTAGTAGCAGTAGCAATAGTAGTAGTAATTGTATTAGTAGCAGTAGCAACAGCAGCAGTAGTAGTAGCAATACTAATAGCAGCAATAGTAGTAGTACTAGTAGCACAAGTAGTAGTAGTATTTGTAGCAGAGGTAGTAGTAATAGTTGAAGTAGTAGTAGTTGTAGTAGAAGTAACTGACTAGCGATAGTACTAGCAGAAGTAGTAGTAGTTTGAGTAGTAGTAGTAGCCGCAGTAGCTATAGTAGTTAAAGTAGTTGTTGTTGTTGTAGTTGCGGTAGTAGTAGTGGAAGTAGTTGTAGTGGTAGTAGTAGCAGTTGTAGTTGTAGTAGCAATAGTAATAGGTGTAGTAACAACAATTGTGGTAGTAATAGTTGTGGTAGCAGTAATAGCATTTACAGTAGTAGTATAGTAGTAGTGGTTGTTGTAATAGCAGTAGTAGCAGTAGTGGTAGTATTAGTAGTAGTCATTGTACTTGTAGTAATAGTAGGAGCAATAGTAGCAGTAGTACCTATAGAAGTAGTAGTAGTAGTAATTGTAGGGGTAGCAATAGTAGTAGTAACTGCAGTTGAAGTAGCTAAAGTACTAGTAGCAAAAGTGGTAGCAGTAGTACTAGCAGTAGTTGCAGTAGTAATAGTAGTAGTAGTAATAGTAGAAGTAGTATTGGAAGTAGAATTAGTTGTAGTAGTCGCTATAGTGGCAATTGTAGTTGGAGAAGTAGTAGCAGTAGTAGCATAATAAGAATTAGAAGTAGTCATAGTAGCAACAATAGTAGCAGAAGTATTAGTAGTAGTAGTTGGAAAAGTAGTAGCAATAGTGGTAGTCATAGTAGAACTTGTAGTAGTAGTGTTGGTAATAGTAGTTGTAGCAGCAGCAGTAGTAGTCGTATCAATTTAGTAATAGTAATACTAGGAGTTGTAGCGATAGCAATAGCAGAAGTAGTAGTAGTAGTTGTTGTTGTAATAGCAGTTGTAATAGTAGTAGTACAAATAGTAGTAGTATTAGTAGTTGTAATAATAACAGGAGTAGGTGTAAGAGTAGGGCTAGTAGTAGGAGCAGTAGTAGTGGTAATAGTAGTAATAGGCATAGTAGTAGTAGTAGTCATAGGAGTAGTAGGCGTAAGAGTAGTAGTAGGTGGAGGAGTAGTAGGAGTAGCAATAGAAGCAGTATCAGTAGCCATAGTAAGAGCAGTATAAGTAGTACCAGTTGTGGTGGTTACATTAGTGGCAGTAGCAGTAGTAATCACAATAGTATTAGTGGCAGTAGTAGTTGTTCTTGTAGTCGTAATAGTAGCTGAAGCAATAGCAAGAATAGTAGTAATAGTAGTAGTTGTTGTTGTTGTTCTTGTAGAAGTAGTATTTGTAGTAATAGGTGTAGTAGTAGTGGTATTAGTAGTAGGAACAATTGTAGTAGCAATAGTAGCAGTATTAGTAGTAGTTGCTGTAGTAAGAGAAGATGTAGTTGTTGATGTAGTAGTAGTATTAGTTGTAATAGTAGTAGTAGTGGTAGTAGTAATAGTGGTAGAAGTTGAAGTACAAGTAGTAGTTAGAGTAGAAGTACAAGTAGCAGTTGTAGTAGCAGCAACAGTAGTAGTAGTAGTAATAGAATTAGGAATAGTAGCTATAGTAGAAGGTGTTGCCACCGCTGCAACAATGGCAGTAGTAGTAGTTGTAGTCATAGAAGTAGTAATACTATTAGTAGTAGTAGAAGTAGTAGTATTAGAATTAGTTGTAGTGGTAGTTGTAGTAGTAGGAGTATTAAGTAGTAGTAGTATTAGTAGTAGTAGTCAAATTAGTAGTTGTAATAAGAGTTGGTGTAGGCATAGAGGAGTATTAGGGGTAGTGGTAGTAGTAGTAGCAGTAGTAGTAGTTGTAGCAGTAGTAGTAGTAGTTGGAGTAGAAATAATAGTAGCTATAGCAGTAGTAATAGTAGAACTAGCAGTTGTTGCAGGAGTAGTATTAGTAGTAGTAGTAGCAGTAGTGGTAGTAGCAGTAGTAGAAGAAGCAATAGTAGTAGTAATAACTGAAGTAATAGCAATAATCAGATTAGTAGTAGTAGTAGCAATAATAATAGTAAAAAAAGTGCTAGTAGTAGTAATAGTAGCAGTAGTAATAGTAGTAGTAATATTAGTTGTAGTAGTATTAGTAGTGCTGGTATTAGCAGTAATAGGCATAGTTGTAGTGGTTGTTGCTCCTACTTCTTCTACTACTAGTACTACTGTTACTACTAATACTAATACAACTTCTACTCTACAACTGCTACTAGTACTACTACTACTTTTACTACTACTAGTACTACTTCTACTTTCACTATTACTTCTATACTATTGTTACTAATACTACTGTTACAACTACTACAACTACTACTAATACTACCTCAACTACAACTACTATAGCTTCTACTACTCCTAATAGGACTACTGCTACAACTACTAAAGCTACTACACCAACTACTCCTCCTACTACTATTCCTACTGCTACGACTGCTACCACAACTACTTCAATACTACTACTCATGCTACTACTACAATAACTACCACTACAACTATGACTACTACTGCTGCTGCTACAATTATTCTTTCTACCGTTACATTGGCAACTACTACTACTACTCTACTACTGCTGTTATTGCAACTACAACTACGACTAGTACTACTGCTACTGCTGCTACTAATAATAATACTATTACAACTACTAGTATAATTACTACAACTTCTGCTAATATTACTACTACTATTGCTACTGTTGCTTCTACTGCTATTGATACTACTACTTATGCTACTACTCCTACTCCTACTACTACTGCTATAGCTGCTACTATTAGTACTACTATTGTTGCTACTGCTAGTACTATTATTGTTATTACTACTACTACTACAGCTATTGCCTCTGCTCAAACAGCTACTGCTACTACTAGTACTACTGTTGCTGCTGCTACGAATACTGCTAGTTCTATTGCTACTGCTATGACTACTGCTACTACTACTGCAACTACTACTATGGCCACTACTTTCGCTGCTACTACTGCTAATGCTAGTACTACTCCTACTACTATTGCTCCTCCTACTACTAGTAGTAGTAGTACTACTCCTTCGACTACTAAAGCTGCTACTACTCCTATGACTGCTACTACTACTATCACTTCTACCACTACTAGTACGATAACTACTACTGCTACTCCTACTACTATTACTACTACCACAAGCACCACTCGTACTGCAATTGCTACTACTATTACTACTTCTATTGCTACAACTGCTACAGTAGCTCCAACTACTACTACTATGACTATTGCTTCTACTACTACTACGACAGCTACTGCTACTGTGACTCCTACTGCTATTACTACTACTACTGCTACTACTACTACAATTACTATCACTACTACAACAACAACTACTACAAATTTCCTACTACTGCTATTACTAATGCTGCTACTACTACCACTACTGTTGTGAGTACTGTTGCTACTACAATAACAACTGCTACTATTGCAACTACTACTATTGCCACTACTACTTCTACAACTACTGCTACCACAACTTATGCTACCACTTCTACTATTACTATTACAACTATGACTACTACCACTATTATTACTACCAAGACTACCACTTCTACTACTATTACTACTAATATGACTACTACTGCTGTTGCTACTACCTAAACGACTACATCTACTATATCTACTAATACTACATCTACTACTTTTGCGACTAGTACTATCGCTGCTACAATGACTACTATTACTTTTTCTTCTACTACAACTACTATTGCTACTATTTTCTCTATTATTTTCTTCTACTACCACTACTACAAATACTACAACTCCATGTACTACTTTTGCAAATACTACAACTACTACTACTACTTCTTGTTCTTGTTCTTCTTCTAATGCAATTGCTACTACTACTACTACTATTACTACTACTTCTACTACTATTGCTACAACAACAACAACAACAACTATGACCAATACAATGACTACTACTACTCGGGTTGCTGCTGCTGCTGCTGCTACTACTAGTACTAATACTAATACAACTTCTACTTCTACTACTACTAGTACTACTATTACTTTCGCCGCTACAAGTGTTACTACTACTACTACTTTCACCATTACTGCTACTACTATTACTACTACTATTACTACTAGTACTACTATTACAACTATGACTGCTACTACTACTACAAAACTTCAACTCCTATAGCTTCTTCTACTCCGACTAGGACTACTACTACTACTATTAAAGCATCTACATCTACTACATCTACTACTACTCCACCTCCTACTCCGACTTGTACTTCAACTACTACTCCTAGTACTACTAGAGCAACTACTACTGCAAGAATGACTACTACTGCTGCTGCTCCGACTGCTATTCTTTCTACTGCTACATAAGCTACTACTACTACTACTCTACTATAGCCACTATTACAACTACAACTACAACTACTGCTACTACTACTACTACTACTACTACTCCAGTGCCATCTCCTACTCCTAATACTACTACTCCTACTACTACTACTACTAATACTACAACTACTACTACCACCACTACTGCAACACCTACTGCTACAACTACTACTAGTTCTACTACTACTACTACTACTAATACCACTACTACTACCATAACAACAACTACTACTATTCCTACTACTACAACAACTACAACTACTACTCCTAGTACTACTATTACTATACTAATAGTACTATTTTTTATAGCAATAGTAGTAGTAGTTGATGTAGCAATAGTAGTAGTACTAGTAATAACAGTTGTAGTAGTTGTTGTTGTACTAGTAATTGGAGCAATAGTAGTAATAGTAGTAAGAGTATTAATAGTACCTCTACTAGTTGTAGCAGTAGTAGTAGGATTGTTAGTAGTTATAGTAGTTATAGATGTTATAGTTATCACTGTCGTGGTAGGAGTAGTAGTTGCAGTAGGAGTAGCAGTGAGAGTTACAATAGCATTAGTATTGCTAGTAGGAGCATAGTAATTGCAATAACAGGGGGAGTAGTAGTAGTAGTAGTAGGAGGAGGAGGAGGAGGAATAGTAATAATAGTAGTAGTATGTAGCAGTAGTAGTAGTAGCAGCAGTAGTAGTTGAAGTAGAAGTAGTAGCATTAGTAGTAGTTGTCTTAGTAGTAGTAGTAGAAGTAGAAGTAGTAGTAATAGTAGTACTAGTAGCAGTATCAGCAATAGTAATAAAAGTATTAGTTGCTGAAGCAGTAGTAGCAATAGTAGTTGTAGTAGTAGTAGTAATAGTAGGAGTAGT
The DNA here is from genome assembly GCA_005019695.1 of Trichopus zeylanicus subsp. travancoricus. Lineage (NCBI taxonomy): Eukaryota > Viridiplantae > Streptophyta > Magnoliopsida > Dioscoreales > Dioscoreaceae > Trichopus > Trichopus zeylanicus. Next base: position 184,440 of record RXID01015292.1, on the reverse strand, counting down.
AGAAGAAGAAGAAGAAGAAGAAGAAAAAGAAGAAGTAGTAGTAGTAGTAGTAGTAGTAGTAGTGGTGGCAATAATATGAGTAGTAGTAGTAGTAGAAGTAATACTAGTACCAAAAGTAGTTATAGGAGTAGTTTTATGGGTCAGAGTAGAAGTAGTTCCGCTAGTTGTTGTTGCAATAGTAGTAGTTATAGGCTGAGGATGAGTAGTAGTAATATTTGTAGTTGTCATCGTCGTTGTCGTAGTAGTAGTAGTAGTAATCATTGTAGTAGAAGTAGTAGTGAAAGTAGTAGTGTTAGTAGTAGTTGTTGTAGTAGTAGTAGCACTAAGAGTTGAAACTTGTTGTTGTTGTTGTTGTTGTTGTTGTAGTTGTTGTTGTTTTTGTTGTAGTAGCAGTAGGAGTATGAGTAGTAGTAGTATTATTAGTAGTAGTAGCTGAAGTACTAGTAGAAGTAGTTGTCGACACACTAGTAGTAGTAGTAGTAGTATGAGTAATAGTAATAGTAGTAGTGTAGAAGTAGTTTTAGTAGTAGTGTAGTAGTTGTAACAGTAGTAGTAGTAGTAGAGGTGGTAGTAGTAGTAGCAGGAGTACTAGTAGTCAAAGTAGTAGGAGTAGCAGGAGGAGAAGGAGTAGTAGTAGTAGTATTAGCACTAATAGCAGTTGTTGTAGTAGTACCTACAGCCGTAGTAGTAGCCGTGGGAGTGGTGGTAATAGTTGTTTTAGTAGTAGTAGTTATTGTTATAGCAATAGTAGTAAACATAACAATAATAGTTGCAGTAGTAGCAGTAGCAGTAGTAATTTCAGTGGTAGTAGTAGTAGTAGTTGCAATAGTAGCAGAAGTAGTAGTAGTTATTATTGTTATTACTGTTGCTATAGCAACCGTAGTAGTAGTAGCAATAATAGTAGAAGTAGTAGTAATAGAACTAGTTATTGTAGTAGTAGTTGTGTTAGCTGTAGAAAAGTGTTAGGAGTAATAGTTGTAGTGGCTATCGAAGAAGTGGTCATGGAAGTAGTAGTAGTAACTGTATTAGTAGTAGTAGTTGTTGTACTAGTCGTAGCAGTCGTAGAAGCAGCAGCAACAGTAGAAGTAGTAATAGAACTACAAGTAGAAGTAGTAGAAGAAGTAGTAGCAGCAGCAGCAGTAGTAGTAGTAGTAGTTGCAGTAATACAAGTAGTGGCAGTACTAGTAGTAGCGGCGATAGTATTAGTTGCAATAGCTATATTGGTAGTAATAGTAATTATAGTAGGAGAAGTAGTAGTAGTAGCAGTAGTGATAGTAGCAACGATAGTAGTATTAGTAGTTGTTGTAGTAGTCATAGTGGTAGTAGCTGTAATAGTAGTAGTAGTAGTAGTAGCAGTAGCAATTGTTGTAGTTGTAGCAGTTGTAGCAGCAGCTGTAGGAGTAGTAGTGGTAGTAGTAGTAGCAGTAGCAGAACTTGCAGCAGCAGCAATAGTAGTAGCAGTAGGAATAGCAGCAATAGTAACTATAGTATTAGTAGTAGTAGTGGTCGTAATAGTAGTAGCAATGGTAGGAATTGTAGAAGTTGTAGTGTATTAGTAATAGTATTTGTTGTAGTGGCAGTAGTTGTAGAAGTTGTCGTACTAATAGAATTAGTGGCAGAAGTTGTAGTAGTTATAGCAGTAATAGAAGTTGTAGCAATAGTGGTAGAATCAGTGGCAGTAGCAATAGTAGTAGCATTGATAGTAGTAATAGTAGTAGCATTAGTAGCAAAAGTAGTAGTCGTAGTAGTGGTGGCAATAGTAGCAGTAGTAGCCATAGTTTCTTAAGTGATAGCAATAGTAGCAGCAGTAGCTGTAGTAGTTGTAGCAGTAATAGTTGTAGTAGTAGAAGTTGTATTAGTACTAGTAACAATATTATTAATAGTCATAGTAGCAATACTAGTAGTAGCAGTGGTAGTAGTAGTAATAGTAGTATTAGAAGATGTTGCAGTTGTAGTAGTTGCAGTGGTGGTAGCAATAGAAATGGTGGGTGCGGAGATACGACGGTGGTTTCGGGGATCGGGCCTTGGGATGTAGCCGGTACCTAAAGGCCGTGGACTTGAACAACCCAAGAAACGCAACGCAAACAAAGATCCAAGGGGAATTTTTATTAGCAAACCGGAGGAAAAGAAGGCAAAGGGGTCGTTACTCGTGTTGCTGCCCTCTCGCCCCCCCCCCCTCTCCCTCCTTACAACAGCTTAAATAGAGAAAGAAAGGTGCTCATCACATGCTGAGATGCCTTTCTTCGCTATTAAGCAAGACACATCACATGCTGAGATGCCTTTCTTCGCTATTAAGCAAGACACGTGGTGGGACAACCTACCTCTTACAAAAGAAAACCAGGGGCTCACAACCAAGAGCGCCCACTGGTTTGAAACCAGGAATCCAAGTGGACCCTGTTGAATAGTACGACACATGGACGACGACCTTTAGGTGCTTTTCAGGCACACTATTCGACACGACAAAAGAAAAGACTCAAGCATAGGGTAACCCCAACAATGGGTCCCCCACACTCCATTATTGACTCTGATAAGGTACAACCTTTGCACAGCTGGCTGTACGGAGCGGTTGCTGGTTCTTTCCTGACGGACCAGCAATTCCGTCGCCAATCCTCATGGCATCTGTTGAGGCTACATTTCGTCATTTTCTCTGCAGTAATCTCCAATGGAAACGCCGTCTCCTCGGCCTTGACTGTTCTAGCCTGCTTCGGGTCGGATCTATTCCTCGAGCCGGAATTGGTCTTGCAGGCACCAAGATGCCTTTGCAAACCGTGAGAGCCTCATGGGCCTTCGTCTGCTCGGCTTGCTTCTTCTTCTCCTTCTCTGGTTGTCGCCCTGCACCAGAGGAGGCCATCTCCTTCCATCGTTGTTGATGCATTGGAGCACGTCGAAGAGATGCAGAAGGCGGCGGTCGTGGCTCTATCATCCCACCTCCTTCCAAAAATGGAAGGGACATCCATTTGGCTGCCGGGAAACATAGGGGAGAGTCCGGCGGTGTAGCGCCCCATCGTGGAATACTAGCAGGTCTGCAGCTTAGGCATACTGCCGACTCATCGGCCTCACAGGAGCAGGTTGTGGCTGTCTCCCATGAAGAATCTGACTCTTCAGTTGCAGTCTCCCATGAAGATACGGATGTTGTAGTGGAGGGCCTGCAAGAGTCAGGAGTGTTAGTGGAACCAGAGCGGATCATACCTGAAGGTGCACTGGCCGCTAAACTCGAACCGCTGTCCGTTTCCCCATCGAACTCGGTGCGACTTAACGTTGAAGCATCTTGGCAGTGACAGCCGGGCGGTGGCTGCTCGTCAGCAGAGGTGGATGATGATGCTTCGTTACAGCAACAGCCCCAGACGGATTGCTGCTGGGACGAGTCCCCATAAGGATATGCGGGGCATGTAGCACTTCTTCCCTCATCGTAGTCTGTGTCGCTCCAGACTTCGAAAGCACTTGGATCATCAACATCGTTTGCATAGGAGTTGAAGGCATAGGGTTGTTCGTCACCATCAGAATAGTAGCATCCTGCCATCAGGGATACTAGAACAAGGCGGTGAGCAAAGCATATCGGTGGAGAATGATGCTGCCTGCTTCAGCAACTGTGGCTACTTCCTGCTACAACGAGGCCTACTCTCTAACCTTCACCTCAGGGACTCACCGTCTCCCTTCTGTGCCTCCCACGGCTTACGAGGGTACGTCTTTTGCCTCCTGATGTCCTTCGGCGAGTTCAGCGAGTAGTAGACTTCACACGCAGTCACTTTACCGATAGCAACAATCAGCACCAACAGCTTGCTAGTTGCAAACCTTCTCCAGACTCCTTCCAAGCTCTGATACCAGGTGGGTGCGGAGATACGACGGGGGTTTCGGGGATCGGGCCTCAGGATGGAGCCGGTACCTAAAGGCCGTGGACTTGAACAATCCAAGAAACGCAACGCAAACAAAGATCCAAGGGGAATTTTTATTAGCAAACCGGAGGAAAAGAAGGCAAAGGGGTCATTACTCGTGTTGTCCGCAACTGGGGCGGGCTCTTAACTTGACTATTTGGCACAAAAGCAAAAAGTAAAGAGAGTTCTACATCTTGTCTATACTTAGTGAGTGTTTTTACTGTATGAGTGCATGCCTGTGTGCATGCCTGTCTGTACTATCACTATAGCTTGTTTGTGTCTTCTGTCCCTTGAAGCGATGTCATACTTATCACTTCTGCTTGTAATCTCTGGCCCTATATATTGAAGGGCAGATGCTGAATAAAAATCATCGAAGTGGTTTGATTGAATCCCTCTCTTCGTCTCAGATAGCCATAATCTCCTGTAAGTTTGTTTAAAGTTTCTGTTCTATGTTCTTTGAATTGCTAGCTTGATTGCTTCCGCACCCACCTGGTATCAGAGCCTTGTTTTATAGATTATAGCTCAAGCTTAAAATCTTTGGGTTAAGGTACAAAGGGTTTTTCGGGGAGATTTCAAAACTAGTTCTTGCAAGGAAGTTTCTCTCAAAATTCTAAAACTGCGTACACTCTGAAGTTTAAGTAGGGCTTTGACTATAAGCGAGTGTTAGTTAAGGAGGAAAAAGAACGGATCTCATCTTGGCAAGGAGGCTGTAAGACCAAGAAAGACATCCATGTGATTCTCTTTGTATTATCATTTCATTTTAAGACTAGTCCAGCTTAAAAACTTGGGGAGTCCGTAGATGTCCGATGTCTGGGAGAAATCTATACAAGATTGGTATAGCAAGTCTAAAACCGTTAATCTAGAGTAACACTAAATCAGCTAGCAAACAACTTGGCCGTTGTTTATGACCGAACCTACCTTTCATCCAGAGTCCACCTAAAACACTTCAAACAGATCATTGAACGGTGTGAGCACCTTGAACAAGAAATTTTAGGTCTAAGGGAAGCAGTTAAGACCTTAACCTCAGTGTTCCTAGAGAACCGACCACCATCTAGTGAGGAACTTCATAATTTAATTGCAAAACTTCTGAGGAAGCCAAGTTCTCCCGCCTTAGAAGATCATCCCTTAAAGGACCTACACCAAACACTAAAGGGAATCCAGGAAAACTTGTGCTCCCTAGTACAGCTGCAGGAGAAGGTCCCTAGGGAGACCAAAAGCAGACTACGGGTGTTCCGTGACCCGTTTCAAATATTGAAGGAAGAAAACAACAAGCTCGGCGACAGCAGCAGCGCACAATGGCCGAACAACCATCCTCCTCAACTTCACTCCCCCTATTTGAGGATAGGATCAGGGAGTACAGGCGAGGGCAGCGAAGGCTCTACAATGTGCAGCAAGGGGCTAGAAGGCTCGGGAGGCGCCTAACTGGGAAATCGCTTCCACAGTAGGTCCTTGAGCAGCACATTGATCCGCAAGCTGACCTCAGGGTATCAATGAGGGAGCGGGCCTCCATCATCCCAGCGGAGGTCCTGTACCATTCATGAAGTGATGACAACCACCATCGGGTCTATATGCACAGGTTAGAGGAGGCCATATTGTGCATAGATAACGACCAGCAAGATCGAAGATTCATTCAAGAAGAGAGCTTCCGACAACTCCAGCGAAGCGGCTTCAGGTATATCCATTTGGGTGTACTCCAAGTAAGAATACAAGCCCTTCACAGGCAGGAGGAAGGCACAATGTCTCTCGTTCTTTTTAGAGACATTCGATGGGTTGGAGATAGGTCCATAATAGCCACTATGGAAATCGACCTAACCAAGGGAAGCCAACTTGTTTACATCATCCCCAACATCATGTTAACGATAGGAGATTTCTACAGGAATATTCAAGTATCCATACTGACAAGAGGATACAAGCAGTGGCGGAATGGCGAGGCCAATTTGCTGATCACCAGGGGCCTCATCGGCAGACTCTCAAATACCCCGAATGTAGGCTTCGCCTATGAAGTAGAGGGAGTCGTGGAGTACCTCGTAAGCCACGGGGTGAAGGCACTCCCAGGGAGGCGGTACACAGCAGAAAGCCTCCAGGGTCTCAACTGGGTCATCAGGCCAACAAAAGCCCCGAGCTTACTACAACCAACTGAGGTATTGAGCAAGGAACTAATTGACGGGAGCATTGCTCTCAGCTTCCGAAATTATGCAGATATTACACCCCGGGTGTCAGTTTACTCAAAGGAGGAGGAGCTACCGAGCGATGAAGAGGAGATCACCCGGCATATAGTGGCGGTACTCCTAACAACAGGACCTGACCACGAACAGGCCGCTCCTTTCGGAATCCATGCAGAGGATGCATGCCTAGGGGCCTCTGCACCTCGGTCCATGGCCATACCTCAGGAGGAGCCTAATGATGTGGAAGGGACCTATTTTTCCTACCTCCTAAATGAAGAATTCCAAGGAGGAGGAATAACTGATTACCCAGTGAGAAGGACGAAACTGATAGGGGATCCCGGTCAAGATAAGAGCAAACTCGGACCAGTCTAGGATAAATACCCAGATGATGAAGTCGAGGAAAGCGGCAATGTAATCGCCGCAGGATACGAAGACCTCAACCCCCAAAGTGAGCTAGAATACCTGGCGCTCAGGAGACTATCCGAAGCACTCTACTCATCCAGCGTCGTCACTTCCCCATATCAGCCCCCTGCTGATACGTCAATGGGGCCACCAAGTTACCCCCCCGCAGAAGCGTCACATAGGCAAGGACCAACTTTTAGGGTCCCTAAAAGTGCCACCTTCCGGAGGGCAGTGAACAATGAAATGTGGACCTTACCCTCAGCCCAGCAGAATGGAAGAGCTCTTTTTGTTATCCCGGAACAACTGGGAATGTTCGACGATGCATTCTCTCGGTGGGAGTCAATAACCAGGAACCATGTAGCCAGCATTGCATTCATGGATGTCAGGGATAAGCTGGACTACATCAAAAACCTACTTGGAGAGGTGGAAAAGCTCACATGGATCCATGGGCGGATGCAATATAGCACTGAGTACCAAGGCTTGCTAACTACTGGAGAAGGGCGAGAAGGGACATAGAACATTCTGTCCCAAATGAGGCACGTATTCACACTGCAGATCCAACTACCGGGTCCACAGCCATTCAGGATGAGGCTTACAGAGACCTCGAACGGCTATCCTGTGACAATGTTAAGAACATTGTCAAATACATGAACGACTACTTGCAACTTTCAGCCAAAATAGGAAGGCTGTACACAGGGGCAGAGCTCTCCGAGAAGTTTTGGTTGAAGATGCCTGCAGACCTAGGCAGGCGCATCAAGGAAGCGTTTGACCAACGTTACTCCGAAGTAACGGTCGGGGTGTTGCCGCGCATCCTCTTCGCACACAAGTTCCTAGAAGCAGAATGCAAGGAGGCCACGTTCCGGAGGTCACTAAAGGATCTGTCATTCTATAGCCAGATCCCAATACCTGGCTACTACCAAAAGGAGAAGAAATATGGGTTAAGAAGGTCCAGAACTTACCGAGGTAAGCCGCATGAAGCCCATATAAGGGTTGAAAAGTGGAAACATCTGATAAGGAATAGGAAGTGCAAGTGTTTTCTTTGTGGACAGGAAGGGCACTTCGCCAGGGAGTGCCCCAATGAAAAGCGAAATGTTCGGAGAATGGCAATCTTCGAGTAGCTGTCAATACCAGAGGATTATGACGTTCTGTTAGTCCAAGAAGGAGAGGCTCAAATTGATGCCATCTTTAGCGTCTCAGAGGGTGAAAACGAGGAACTGGAGCAGGTGCTCAAAGCAGTGCTCCCCAGCACTAGAGAAACCATCTATATGCTAGGGGAATTAGAAGGGAGTTATCGACCACTCATCAAGTTACCAGAAGAACAAATGAACTGCCTACACCAATGGGAGCACAATGAGTTCATACTGGCGCAACATGAAAACTGTTCATGTTGCAAAAGGAAAACAATGCAAAGGGCGCGGATCCACTGCGCGAAATGTAAGGTATCTGCATGTAACCTTTGTGGCCCTTTTTACTTCAAAGAACAGGTTCCGATTACGCCGACAGCACCGGCACAACTTTCCTCGCATCAGCTAATCCAGGAGCAGCAGTATTATATATCCTGGTGTAATGGCGAGATAGGGCGGCTGAAGGCGGAAGTCGAATACTATAAGAGGAAGGTCCAAGAGCTGGAACTGGAAGGCGAACTCCTGCAAGACCGGAAGAGGCTAGAAGAGAAAGACAAACTTCGAACAAAAGGCAAGGAGGTCTGCAACACTGAAGAAGCAAATGTGTGGATACAAGAAAGCGTCCACAAAGTCTCTACGACAAGCCCGGAAGAGAAGCAGCAACAACCCGGCCAAAGAATCGTCAAGAACATGTTATATAACATGCAGGTCGAGCTCGAAATTCCCGGTCTTACTAAATTTTAGGTCAGGGCAATCCTGGACACGGGAGCTACTACCTGTTGCATAGATGAATCGTCTATCCCACGGGAGGCCACTGAAGGAAATAGCTTCATCGTCCACTTCAGTGGTATTAACTCGAAGCAAACCGCCAACCGGAAGCTAAGGCAAGGGCGTATGTACATTGGGGAAAATATTTTCCATATCCCTTACACATACAGCTTTCGGATGGAGCTGGGAGATGGAATACAAATGATCATCGGCTGTAATTTTATCAGAGCCATGCAGTGGGGGTAAGAATTGAAGGGAGTATTGTTACATTTTACAAAAACCTCACCGTTATCAATACAACTCCAGTTGCAGCCATTGCAGTAGCACTTGAGGAGCTAGACCTAGAGGAAGACGAGTACATCAGCATTCAGGAAGCTGTGTACTACAACCAAGAAAAGACTCGGGAGACATTCGTAAAGAAGTTTGAGCCACTGATGCAACGGCTCAAGGATACCGGGTATATCGGTGAGAACCCCCTACAACACTGGTTGAAGAATCAGGTGGTTTGCCACCTTGACTTGAAGAACCCTGAGTTTACTATCATGGACAAACCATTAAGGCATGTGACCCCTCAGCTGCAAGATTCCTTTAAGAAGCATGTCCAGGCCTTGCTTGACATTAAGGTAATCAGACCAAGCCAGAGTAGGCACAGGACGACAGCCATCATCGTCCACTCAGGCACGAGTATTGACCCGGCAACGGGACAAGAAGTCAAGGGGAAGGAGCGCCTCGTCTTCAACTACAAGAGGCTTAATGATCTAACCAATAAAGATCAGTATAGCCTCCCAGGCATCAACACAATCTTGAAGAGGGTGAGTCGGAGCAAAATATACTCCAAATTCGATCTGAAAATGGCTTCCACCAGGTTGCAATGCATCCTGATGCAATTGAATGGACCACTTTCTGGGTCCCCGAAGGATTATATGAATGGCTTGTAATGTCATTCGGGCTGAAGAACGCACCAGCAATATTCCAGAGAAAAATGGATAAGTGTTTCGCAGGTACAGAACACTTTATAGCCGTTTACATTGATGATATTCTTGTCTTCTCAGAGACAGAGGAATAGCATGCGGAGCACCTGAGAACCATGCTGAAGATATGTGAGGACAACGGCTTGATCCTAAGTCCTACAAAGATGAAGATCGCAGTTAGGGAGGTTGAATTCTTAGGCGCCATCATCGACAGCCAAAAGGTAAAACTTCAACCTCACATCATCAAGAAAATAGCGACCTTCCAGGATCAGGAGCTGAAGACCACCAAAGGACTTCGGTCATGGCTCGGCATACTGAACTATGCCCGTAGCTACATACCAAACCTGGGCAAATTGCTGGGACCACTCTACGCCAAGACGAGTCCAACGGGCGAAAGGACGTGGAATTCACGAGATTGGGACCTGGTCAAACAAATCAAGAGTCTGGTGCAAACACTACCGGACCTAGAAGTGCCGCCCGAAGGGAGTTACATAGTGCTGGAGGCCGACGGCTGTATGGATGGCTGGGGAGGCGTCTGCAAGTGGAAAATGCACAAGTTCGACCCCAGATCAACAGAGAGAGTATGCGCATACGCAAGCGGGAAATTCAACCCACCCAAATTGGCCATTGACACTGAGATACATGCCGTGATGAATTCGTTAGAGTCCCTGAAGATATACTATTTGGACAAGTCGGAGCTAATTATTAGAACTGATTGTCAGGCGATAATCAGCTTCTTTAACAAGTCTGCTAATAACAAGCCATCTAGGGTGAGGTGGCTTGCATTTGCTGATTACATCACAGGGACGGGGGTAACCGTTCAATTTGAACATATTGATGGAAGCAACAACCAGTTAGCTGACTCACTGTCTTGTCTAGTTCACTCTGCTGTGCATGCAGGATGGCTAGCCGAAGAAGAACAGGAAAGGCTGCATCTGATATCGCTAGCCCTGTAGGAGGTACAAGCACTACCCCAGACCAACAAGCTACAACACCTGGCAGGACTCCTGCACCAGTTCTGCAATATAAGCAATTACTCCAGCTCCTCAGCACTGACTCAATTTCCCTTGCCACACGGGATTCCATCAAAGCTGACCTACAACACCTTGAGGAGCAAACTTCCCGAGAAGCCATATCAGCATTAATTCAGTTTCGGGAGCTACACGCCCTGAAGACGAATGAATGCTACAGGTTGCAGGCTTCAGATAAGGTTTGGGCCCGATGGTATCCATCTACACGGCAGATAGTTGAGCAACTGGGGCGGGCCCTTAACTTGACTATTTCTTCAGTCCATCGAACTCGCCCCTTCCAATTCTAGCCCACTACCCACACCACCAGCAGAAGCATGGTGGGCACAAAAGCAAAAAGTAAAGCGAGTTCTACATCTTGTCTATACTTAGTGAGTGTTTTTACTGTACGAGTGCATGCCGATGTGCATGCCTGTCTGTACTATCACTATAGCTTGTTTGTGTCTTCTGTGCCTTGAAGCGATGTCATACTTATCACTTCTGCTTGTAATCTCTAGCCCTATATATTGAAGGGAAGATGCTGAATAAAAATCATCGAAGTGGTTTGATTGAATCCCTCTCTTCGTCTCAGATAGCCATAATCTCCTGTAAGTTTGTTTAAAGTTTCTGTTCTACGTTCTTTGAATTGCTAGCTTGATTGCTTCCGCACCCTAGTAGAAGAAGTTGTAGAATTTCTTATAGTAATATTCATAGTAGTAGACATAGTAACAACAACAATAGTGGATGACAATCCCAAAAGTAATGTGCTGAATCATTATAGTTCATTAGCATTTCCTTTTGATCCTTGTAGTAGTAGTTGTAGTAGTAGCATTAGTAGCATTTGAAGTAGCAAAAGCTGTAGTAAGAATAGTAGCCATAGGCGTAGTGGTAGTAGTATTTGTAGTAGCTATAGTTGTTGTTGTAGTAATTGTAATAGTAGCAGCAATTGTAGTAGAAGTAGTAGTAATAGAAGTAGTAACATTAGTGGCAGTCAAATTAGTGGTAGCAGTAGTGGTAGTAGTAGCAATAGTAGTGGTAGCAGTTGTTGCTGTTGTTGTAGCAACAGTAATAGAAGTAGAAGTAGTAGTAGAGGTAGTAATAGCAATAGTTGTTGTAGCAGTAGTAGTTGCAGTGGCGGTCGTAGAAGTGGTGGCAGTCATTGTAGTAGTAACCATAGTAGCGCTAGCAGAACTAGTAGTACTCATAAGAGTAGTAGCAATAGCAGTAGTAGTTATAGCAGTAGTAGAAGTAGTAGTAGTAGTAATAGAAGTAGTAATAGAACTAGAAGTAGTAGTAGTGGAAGCAGTAGTACTAGTAGTAGTAGTAGTAGTAGTAGCAATAGTGGTAGTACTAATACTAGTAGTAGTAGTAGTAGCAGCAGCGGCTGTAGCAATGGTTGGAGTAGCAGTAGTAGTAGTTGCGGTAATTGATGTAGTAGAAGTAGTAGTAGTCGTAATAGTTGCAGCTACAACAATAGTAGTATTAGTAGTTGTTGTATTAGTCATTTTAGTAGCAGCAACGGCAGTAGTTTAGTAGTAGTGGTAGCAACAACTATAGCAGTTGTAGCAGTTGTAGCGGCTGTTGTACTAGTGGTTGTGGTAGTAGTGGTAGCAGCAGCATTAGTTGTAGCAATTGTAGTAGGACTAGTAGTAGTAGTGATAGTTGCAGTAGTAGGAGCAGTTATCGTAGTAGTAGTAGTATTAGTAGCAACAGTTATAGCAGCTGTAGCAACATAGTTATACTTGCAGTAGCAGTTGTAGCAGTAGTAGCAGTAGTAGTGGTAATAATAGTAGTAGTAGTAGTATTAATAGTAGTAGCAGTAATAGTTGTTGTAGTATAAGTAGGAGTAGAAATTATAGTAGTATTAGTTGTAGTTGTAGTAGTAACAGTAGGAGTAGTAGCAGTAGTAGTAGCAGTAGTAGCAGCTGTAATACTAGGAGCAGTAGTAGTGGCTGTAGGAGTTACAACAGCGGTAATAGTAGTAGAAGTAGTTGTAGTAGTTGTATTAGTTGGGAGTATCAGTTATAGCAGTGGAGGTTGTAGTAGTAGTAGCAGTAGGAGTAATAGTTGTAGTAGTTGAAGTCGTAGTAGTAGTGGTGGCAGTAGTAAAAATAGTAGGAGTACGGGTAGTAGTTGTAGATGGAGCAGTAGCAGTGAGCGTATTAGTAGCAATTGTAGTAGTTGTTGGAGCGATATTAGTAGATGTAGTAGTAGCAGCAATTGTAGTTGTAGGAGCAGTAGCAGCAGCAATAGTAGTAGTTGCAGTAGTTGGTTCTGAAGTAGTAGTAGTCACAGTAGTAGCAGGAGTATCATTACTAAAAATAGTAGTAGTTATAATAGTAGTAGTAGAAGGAGTACTAGTAGTAGTTGCCATAGTAATAGTTGTAAAAGTGGCAGCAGTAGTAGTAGTAGAAGTTGAAGTATTAGTAGCAATAGCAACATTAGTAGTAGGAGCAGTAGTAGTGGTTTTAGTTGTAGTCGTAGCAATAGTAGTAGCATTCAAAAGAAGGAACAACAATAGTAGTTTTAGTAGTAGTAGAAGAAGCAGTGGTAGTAGTAGTAGCTGTAGTAATAGTAGCAGTAGTCATAGTAGTCAAAGAAGTTGCAATAGTAGTAGCAACAGTAGCAGCAGCCACAGTGATAGTAGTAGTAGTAGTAGCAGCAACAACAATAGTATTAGTAGTAAAAGTAGTAGAAACTGAAATAGCAGTAGTGCTATTAGTCGAAGAAGTAGTAGTAGTAGTCATAGCAGTAGCAGCAGCAGTGGCAGTAGTAGCAATAGTAGTAGTAGTACTGGTAGTAGCGATAATAGCAATAGTAGCAGTAGTAGTGGCAGTAGTAGGAATAAGAGTAGTAGTTTCAATAGTTGGGATAGTAGTAGTAGTTACAATTGCAGTAGCAGTAGTAACAGGAGAAGTAGCTGTTGTGTTTGTAGTAGTAGTAGTAATTATTATAGTAGCAATAGTAGTAGAAGCAATAGTAATAGTACCTGCAGCAGTAGTAGTTGTTGTTATAGTAGTAGTAGTGGCAGTAGTTCTACTAGCAGCAGCAGAAGTAGCAATAAAAGTAGTAGTTCTCATAGTAGAAGTGGTAGCAGCAGGAGTTGTTGTAGTAGTAGTAATAGTAGCAGTAGTAGTAGGAGAAGTAGTAGTTTAGTTGTAATAGTCATAATAGTAGGAGAAGAAGTCATAGTAGTAATAGTAGCAGTAGTAGTATTAGTTTTGATTCTAGTAGAAGTTGTTGTTGTAGTAGAAGTAGCAGTAGTTGTTATAGTTGTAGTAGAAGTAGCAATTGTAGCAGTAGTTGTCATAATAGTTGTAGTGGTTATAGTACTAGTTGCATTTGTAGTAGTATAGGTAGTAGTTGTAGTAGTAGTCATAGTAGTAATAGCATCGATAGCAGAAGCAGTCGTAGTAGCACGAGTAGTAGGAGTAGCTATAGAAGTAGTTGCAGTAGTAGTAGTAATAGTAGAAGAAGTAGTATTAGTAGGAGTAGTAGTAGTACAAGTAGTTGTAGTAGTAATAACAGTAGTGGTAGTACCTATATCGGGAATAGCAGTAGTAGTAATAGCAGCAGTAGTACTAGAAGTAGTACGAGTATTAGTTGTTGTTGTTGTTGTAGTAGTACTAGTAACAGTAGTAGTAGTAATAATAGTAGAAGTAGTTGTAGCAATAGTAGCAATATTAGTAGTAATTGGTGTCATAGTAGTACAAGTAGTAGTAGCAACAGTAGTAGTAGTAGTAATAGTAGTAATAGTAGTAGTTGCAGAAGTTGTTGTAGTAGAAGTAGTAGTAGCAGCATTAGGAGTAGTTGTAGTTGTAGTAGCAATAGTAGTAATATTAGCAATAGCAGTAGTAGTATTTGTAGTAGTATTGCTAGTTGTAGTTGCAGGAGGAGGAGTCTTAGTAGTGGTGGTAGTAGTAGTTATAGTAGTTGTTGTCATAGTTGTAGTCGTATTACTAGGAGTAGCACTACTAGTATTAGGAGCAGTAGAAGTAATAGTAGTAGCAATAGTAGTTGTTGTAGAAATAGTAGTGGTAATAGTAGTTGTGGTAGTCATAGTAGTAATACTAGTAGGAGTAGTAGTAGTTGGAGTAGTGTAAGTAGTAGTGATAGTGGTGTAGTTGTAGTTGCTATAGTTGTAGTAGCAGTAGTAGTTGCAGTAGTAGTAGTAGTGGTCATTGTTGTAGAAGTAGTAGCAGTAGAAGTGGAAGTAATAGTATTGGTAGTAGTAGTAGTAGTTGTTGTTGTTAATGTAGTAGCAGCAGTAGTTATAGTTGTGGTAGTAGCAGTAGCCAAAGTCGTAGTAGTAGTAGTAGTAGTTTTTGTACTCGTAGTAATACTACTACTACTAGTAGTAGTCATAGTAATACTAGTAATAATAGTATTAGCTATTGTAGTAATAGTAGTGGTAGTTGTAGGAGTTGTAATAGTAGTAGTAGTAGAAGTAGTAATAGTAGTAGTAATAGTACCAGAAGCAGTAGTAGTTGTTCTTATGGAATTGGTAGTGGTGGTAGCAGTAGCATTAGTAGAAGCAGCAGCAGCAGCAGTGGTAGTAGAAGAAGAAGAAGTAGTAGTAGTCATTGTAGGAGTAGCAGCAGCAGTAGTAGTAGTGGTGGTAGTAGTGGTAGTAGTAGTAGCAGTAGTAGTAGCAGTAGCAGTGGTAATAGCAGTAGCAGCAGCGGTAGTAGTTGTAGTAGTAGTAGTAGCAGTAGCTGTAGTGGTAGTATAAGTAGTAGTAGCAGGAGTTGTTGTGCTAGTTGCCATAGTAGCAATAACAGCAAGGGTAGTAGTAGTATTGGTAGTAGTAGTAGTAGTAGTAGTAGTGATTGCAATAGGAGCAATAGTAGAAGCAGTAGCAGTAGTAGCAAAGGCAGTAGTACCATAAGTAGTAGAGTAGTAGTAATAGTAGTAGTAGGAGTGGTTGTCGTAGCAGTAGCAGCAGCAGCAGTAGTAGTAGTAGTGGTAGTAGTAGTAGTAGTAGTGATTGCAATAGGAGCAATAGTAGAAGCAGTAGCAGTAGTAGCAAAGGCAGTAGTACCATAAGTAGTAGAGTTGTAGTAATAGTAGTAGTAGGAGTGGTAGTCGTAGTAGTACTTGTCATTGTAGTAGCAGTAGCAGCAGCAGCAGTAGTAGTAGCTGCAATAGTTATTATTGTTGTTGTAGTAATAGTAGTAGTATAAGTAATAGTTGTAGGTGTAATAGTAGTAGTAGCAATAGCTGCAATAACCGCAAAAGCAGTAGTAGTTGTAGTAGTAGTAGAAGTAGCTGCAATAGTGGCAGTACTAGTTGTTGTAGCGGGAGTAGTATTAGTGCTAGTAGTAGCACTAGTAGTACAGGTAGTAGCAGCAGTAATAGTAGTAGTCATAGTAGTAGTAATAGCAGTAGTAGTAGCAACAACAGCAATAGTAGCATTAGTAATTGTTGTTGCTGTAGTAGCAGAAGTTGTAGTTGTCGTAGTTATGGAACTAGAAGTAGTTGTCAAAATAGTCACAGAAGTAACGGAAGTGGTAGCATTAGTAGCTGTAGTAGTAGTCATTGTAGCAACAGCAGTAGTATTGGTAATAACATTTGTAGTTGTCATAGTAGTTGTAGCAGAAGTAGTTGTTGTTGTTGTAGTAATAAGGGAGAAGATGCATTTGTAGTAGTAGTTATTGTAGTAGTAGTAGAAGCAATAGTAGTTGTAGTATTAGTAGTCATAGTAGTAGTTGGACTAATGTAGTAATAGGTGCATTCGCAGCTGTTGCAGTAGTAGCAGTAGCAATAGTTGTAGTAGGAGTAGTAGTATTAACTGTAGTTGCCATAGTAGCAATACTAGTATTAGGAGGAGGAGGAGGAGTAGTTGTAGCAGCAAAAGAATTAGTAGTAATAATAGTAGTAGAAGTAGAAATAGTAGTAGTTGCAGTAGTAGTAGCAATAATAGCTCGCCGAAGTTTTCGAGGTCTCGGAAGCTCTTTTCAAGAACGAAAGTAGCAACAAGAAATAAGGAGAAGATATGGAGAAACTCTCGGATTCTTATTGCTAAATTCACACGATTGCTTACAATACTTGGATACTTGGATGATCATTTACAATGGAGGCGTGCCCCTTATATAGAGGGCACGATGATGTAAGCGCTCACATCAGCTGGTGGTATGAGCTAAGGCGCTTACATCAGCATAATAGTAGCCTATACTAGAGTAGGCCTATAGCCTTTACATAAGACTCCAAGGGAAGTCTTGTCCTAGGCGTAGCCTTTATATCCTAAGGCGTAGCCTTTATAGAAGACTCCAAAAGATATCTTATCCTAAGGCGTAGCCTTTATATCCTACGGCATAGCCTTTACAGAAGACTCCAAAAGACATCGCTGTCATAGGCTGGTAGCTCGTCCTTTGGCTAGGCTCGTCCTCTTGCTAGGCTTTGACTTCTTATTTCGTAGCTCTAGCTGCTACTGTACTGTACAACAGGATTCTACTTTCCTGTATTAGCTTCTATACTTCCCACCACGCTCCGCCTGCTACGGGACAATGGTAGGGATTGCCTGCGTCTGCTTGACTCGCGCTCTCTTGTTCATGAAGCATTTGTGGATGTTGGCTTCAGAGATTGGTCCATGTAGTCTTAGCGCCCAACTCAGGTCCTTTGTTTGCTTCTTTCTAGGGGGCCTGTCGCTTTGACGGAAAAGGCTGTTGAGTATCCGCAGTTGCGTTGGTGTCGGTGCCCACCGTCGTCAGGCTGTGGATCTTGTGTTGTATGCCTTGGGCCATCTGAATTGCATGGAGCCTGTCTGGTGCTCCCTTGTTTTCTTGATAAGCAGCTTGATTTCAGATTGCTACTCCTTGTCATAGTCTGCACATGCTATGTCCTTGAGAATTCTGTTGGTGTGGTCGTAGAGCTCTTGTATGATGAATCCCGGGTACTCTGTACGTCTGGGTACTAGCTCACCCTGCGTGATGTAGTGAACCACACAGTTGTGCATGACGCTTTCTGTAGGGACTACCTTAGTATGAAAACTATAGAAAAGTTTCCTTGTATCCCTGGATGCTCTTGGACTCCCATCTCCTGTGAGTGCTTCTTTTGGGCGGTACAGCCATTGTCCTATGAGGGACACCTGTCCTCCTTTGTCTTCGAAAATCCCTTTGATAATAATTACATAGGGTTTTTTATATATCGATTCGGGCGCCAGTAGTACCTCATCATGAAGATGGTAGGTTCTTCCATCTAGCCTGAATGCGAGGTAGTGTAGTTTCTCCTCTGGGCCCCTTCCGGAGGTTAGAACTGCCTCTCCTACGGGCTTTGCTGGGTACTCCTCCTGTGCCAGGGGAGAAGTACTTGTTGTTGGGGTAGTGGAACTTGGCCCGTTGTTATGCCTAGTGCACCCTTCCTTTTGCGGTTGGCATCCTTCTTCGAGTTCCTGTAGAACATATATGACTTCATTTTGTATGAGTGGACAGAGGGAGTTGTGGAGGTTCTGAGGATCCTCCCCTTCTGAGATGCTGTATATTGCATCACTCTGGTCCTCTCCTTCCTGCACAGATATTAAGTCATAATTATCTGGAACATCTAGTTGCTCGAAGATGGCAACCCTTTTTACACGAAGTATAAAAGCTAATACAGGAAAGTAGAATCCTGTTGTACAGTACAGTAGCAGCTAGAGCTACGAAATAAGAAGTCAAAGCCTAGCAAGAGGACGAGCCTAGCCAAAGGACGAGCTACCAGCCTATGACAGCAACATCTTTTGGAGTCTTATGTAAAGGCTATGCCGTAGGATATAAAGGCTACGCCTTAGGATAAGATATCTTTTGGAGTCTTCTGTAAAGGCTACGCCTTAGGATATAAAGGCTACGCCTAGGACATG
Organism: Trichopus zeylanicus subsp. travancoricus; assembly: GCA_005019695.1. NCBI lineage: Eukaryota > Viridiplantae > Streptophyta > Magnoliopsida > Dioscoreales > Dioscoreaceae > Trichopus > Trichopus zeylanicus. Next base: position 166,297 of record RXID01015292.1, on the reverse strand, counting down.
ACTTCCCTTGGAGTCTTATGTAAAGGCTATAGGCCTACTCTAGTATAGGCTACTATTATGCTGATGTAAGTGCTTAGCTCATACCACCAGCTGATGTGAGCGCTTACATCATCGTGCCCTCTATATAAGGGGCACGCCTCCATTGTAAATGATCATCTTAGAAATCTCAGAAATCCAAGTATCCAAGTATTGTAAGCAATCGTGTGAATTTAGCAATAAGAATCCGAGAGTTTCTCCATATCTTCTCCTTATTTCTTGTTGCTACTTTCGTTCTTGAAAAGAGCTTCCGAGACCTCGAAAACTTCGGCGAGCATCGCCGGCGTTAGGAAGGTCGATTTCATGGTATCAGAGCTAGCTAAAGATATGGCGGAGTAGAACCCCCAAGAGGTCAAGGTGCCAAGAGTACGAGGTAAGGGTCGTAATTACCCAAATCCTGATTTACACTACTGTGTTCAGATTTTGTGTTAAGATTTCATAAGTGCTATCTTTTCCTTTGTGGTATGTTACGGATTAGAATTAAGCATGGTTTTTACTGACTGGGTGAAGAGCTTTGTGTAAGGAAAAAGGACAGGTCCTAACTTGGCAGTGAAGGCGAGTGGCCGTGAGTAAGCCCAAGGGCACACCTGTATGATCCTGAAGCATTGCTTTAATCTAGTAAGGAATTGCCATGTTTAACCTAATACTGGAATTTATCCTTGGGAAAATTATGGTAACTGTGAACTTTTAGCCCATATGTCTGAAGCATGGGAAAAATCCATTCAGGAGGGGTATGAACATTCCCGAACCCCTAGCCTTGAGTATCTTGACCTTGCTTTAGTAACAAAAGTTTCCACCAACCAACAGTAGTAGTAGTAGTTTCTATAGTGATAGAAGTTGTAGTAGCAATTATAGTAGTAGTTGTTGTAGTAGCAGTAGTAGTAGCAGCAGTGATAGCAATAGTTGTAGCAATAGTAGTAGTAGAAGTAGTAGTAGTAGTTATTATAGGAGAAGAAGTAGTAGTAGTAGTAGTAATAGTAGTAGTAGTACTAGGAGTAATAGTAGCTCGAATAGTAGTGGTAGTAGCAGTAACAGTAGTAGTAAGAGTAGTAGTAGAAGCAATAGTAGCATCATTAACTGTAATAGTAGTAGTAGTAACAATAGTAGCAGTAGTAGTTGTTTTAGTAGCAAGTGTTAGCAGAAGCAGTAATAGTAGTAGAACTACTACTAGTAGTAGAACTAATAGAAGCGGTATCAGTAGCAATAGGAGGAGTAGTCGTACTAGTAGTAGTGGTTGCAACAACAACAATAGCAGCTATAGTAGTATTACTAGGAGTAGTAGCAATAATATTAGTAGCCACAATAGTAGTAGTAGTAGTAGTAGTGGTAGTAGTACTATTAGTACTAATAGTAGCAGTAGCCGTAGTAGTAGTAGCAAAAGTAGTAGCAGTAGCATTGGTTCTTGTAGTAGTAGCTAGAGTAGTTGCAGTAGGAGGAGTAGTAGTAGTATCAGGTGAAGTAGTAGTAGTTGTAGCAGTAGCAAGAGTAGTCGCAATAGCAGTAGTTGTAGTAGTAGTAGGAGTAGTAGTAGTGGAAGTAGTAGTAGCAATTGTAGTAGTAGTAGTAGCTATAACAATAGAAAGTAGCAGCAGTAGCAGTAGTAGCAGTAGTAGTAGTAGTAGGAGTAGTACCTCTAGTAGTAGTAGTATTAATACTAGTAGTAGTGGTAGTAGTAGCAACAGTAGTAGTAGCCGCAGCAACAGAAGTAGTAGTATTAATACTAGTAGTAGGGTTAGTAGTAGCAATAGGAGTAGCAGCCGCAGCAACAGTAGTAGTAGTAGTTGTAGTAGTATTAATAGTAGAAAAGTAGGAGTAGTAGTATTAGTAGCAATATCAACAATTAAAGCAGCAATAGTCATAGTAGTAGTTGTAGTAGTAGCAGTCTCCGTAGTAGTAGTAGTTGCCTAAGTAGTAGTAGTAGCATCAACAAGAGCAGCAACAGTAGTGGTTATATTCGTAGAAGTAGCAGTAGTAATACAAGCAATAGTAGTTGCAATAGTGGTACTAGCAGTAGAAGTAGCAGCAACAATGGCCATGGTTTTTGGTGTACAGGTAGTAGTAGCAGTAGTAGTCGTAGCAGCAAAAGTAGCAATAGTGAAAATAGCAGTAGTAGTCATGGTAACAACAGTAGCAATATTAGTAGTACCTATAGGAGCAGTAGTAGTTATAATAGTAGCAACAGTAGTAATCATAGTAGTAGTAGTAACTGTAGTAGCCGCTGTTGTAATCGTTGCCATATTAGTAGTAGTAGTAGTAGAAGTAGTAATAGTAGTAATAGTAGTAGTAGTAATAGTAGTAGTAATAGTAGTCGTAGTAGCAGTAGTAGTGGTAATAGCAGTAGTAGTAATAGTATGAGAAGTAATAGTAATAACAGCAAGAGTAGTTGCAGTAGTAGTAGTGCTAGTAGTAGTACATGTATAATAGTAGAAGTAGTAGGAGTTAGAGTAGTAGTAGGAATATGTACCAAAGAAGAAGTAATAGTAGAGTAGCAGCTATAGTAGTGCTTGCAGTAGTAGCAACAATTGTAGTGGTATTTGTAGTGGTAGTGACAACAACAGTTGTCGTAGCGGAAATAGCGTAGTGGTAGCAGTAGTGGTAGTTGTCATAGTAGAAATAGTAGCAATAGTAACACCGGTTGGAATAGTAGTGGTAGTAATAGCAGTAGTAGTAGTAACAATAGTAGTTGCTGTAGATGTTGTAACAGTACTAGTAGCAATTGCAGTAGTAGTTCTTGTAGAAGTTGTAGCAGTAGTAGTAGGAGAATTTGCAGAAGTATTAGTGGTTGTAGTAGTAGCAGTAATTCTATTTTTATTAGTATTAGTTGTATTAGTAATAGTAGTATTGTAGTAGTAGTTTTAGTTGTAGTAGCATTTTAAGTAGCAGAAGTATAGTAGTAGTAATATTAGTAGTAGTTGTAGTAGTAGTAGCAATAGTAGGAGTAGTAGGAGAAGTTATAGAAGTAGCAGTGGTAGCTGTCATAGTGGTAGTAACAATAGTAGAAACAGTAGTCACAGTACTAGTAGTTGTAGTAGTAGTAGTAACAGCAGCAGTAGTAATAGTAGCAGTTGTAGTATAGGTTGTAGTTGTAGCAATTGTAGTAGTAGTACTACTAGTAATATTAGCAAGAGTAGTGACAACAGTAGTTGGAGTAGTAGCAGCTGTAGCAGTAGGAATTGGAGTAGTAGCGGCTGTAATAGTAGTAGTTGTTGTTGTAGGAGTTGCAGTTGAAGCAGCAGCAGTAGTAGCAATATTAAGAGTAGTAGCAATAGTAGTTGTTATAGTAGTAATAGTAGTAGTAGTAGTAGTAGTAGTCACAGTAGTATTAGTAGATGTGGTTGTTGTAGTTGCAGTAACAACAATATTAGTAGGAGGAGATGGAATAATAGTAGTAGTTGTTGTTGTTGCAGGAGGAGTAGTAGTAGTATCTATAGTAGTATCACTAGTAGTAGCAATTATAGAAATAATAGGATTAGCAGTAGCAGTTGTAGCAGTGGTAGTGGTTGTATAAGTAAATAGTAGTGGCAATAGCAGTAGTAGTAATTGTTGCAGTAGTAGAAGCAATAATAGTAGTAGTAGCCATGGAAGTATTAGTAGTAGTAGTGAAAGTAGTAACAATAATAGTCGTAATATTAGTAGCAGTAGACGTATCAGTAGCAGCAGTAGCATTAGTAGTGGTAGAAGTAGTAATAGTGGTTATAGTAGCCGTAGTGCTAGCATTAGCAATAGCCGCAGTGGCAGAATTACTACTGCTACTCCTACTCCTACTTTTGCTACTACTACTATTCCAACTAGTACTGTTACTACTACTACAACTACTACACCTATTAGTACTTTTACTACTACTACAACTACAACTCCTTCCGCTACTACTACTACTACTATAGCTGTTATTACCACAATAACACGAGTATTGGTACTATTACAATAGCAACTATTACTACTACTACCACTACTACACCTACTAGTATGGTTACTACTACTACTGCTACTGTTACTACAACTACAACTCCTTCCGCTATTGCTATTGCTACTACTACTACTACTATTATTACCACCATTACTACTACTATCATTACCACAACGACAACTACTACTGCTACGACTACTACTACTTCGACGACTACTCCTACTACTGCTGCTGCTACCACTACTACTACTCAAACTACTACTACTACTATAACTATTCTAGGTCCAACTCCTACTACTACTACTACTACTCCTACCACCACTATTACTGCTACCAGTACTACTACTCCAACAACTACTACTCTAATTACTACTACCTCTACTATTACCGCTACTCCTACTACTACTCCCACTCCAACTCCAACTACTACTACTATGACTACTTCTCCTACTAGTACAACTAATACCATTACTACTACAACTACTACTACTCCTATTACTACTATTACTGCTTCTACTATTGCTACTACAATCACTAGTGTCACTCATACTATTACTTCTACTTCTACTACTACTACTTCGACTACTACTACTATGACTGCGAAGGCCACTACTACTACTGTTGTTGCTGCTGTAGCTATTTCTACTGCTGCTGCTACTACTATTGCTGTTATTGTTGTCGCTACTATTGCTACTACTGCTACTACTAATACCACTACAACAACAACAACTACTACAACTATTACTACTAATACTACTATTAAAACAACAACAACAACTAGTACTAACACTACTAGTATTACTACAACTATTACTACTAGTTTTACTACTACTACTGCTGCTACAACAACTACTACTACTACTTCTACCAATACTACTACTACTATTGCTACCACTTGTACTACTACTACTACTACAACTACTGCACCTACTACTACTGCTACTCCTACTACAACTACAGATGCTAATACTACTACTACTAATCCTACTACTACAAATGCTAATACAACTGCCACGACTACTACAACAACAACAACTACTACTACTATTGCTACTGCTACCACAGCTACTTCGACTATTACTACTACCACAACAATTTTTTCTCCTACTGCTACAACTACTACTACTAGTACTATTTCTACTCCTAGTATTGCTTCTCCTACTGCTACTACTACTACAACTACTGCTACTACTACTGCTGCTGCTAGTGCCACTACTGCTACTAGAGCTACTACTACGACCGCTACTACTACTACTACTACTAATTTTACTGCTTCTACTTTTGCCACTTCAATTGCTACTTTTGCCACTACTACTCCTACTACTGCTCCTTCTACTACAGCTACTACAACTATTTCTACTACTAGTACTACCACTTTTGCTACTTCTTCTACTACTACAAGTTCTACAACAACAACTACTACTACCACTACTCTAGCTTCTGTTACTACTACTCCTACTATTTCTACAACAACCACTACTATTACCAACATTACTGCTACTATTACTACTGCTACAAATAATACTACTACTATTGCGACTACTCCTACTACTACTACTCCTCCTACAATAGCTGCTATTGCTACTACTACTACTCCTCATCCAATTGTAGTAACTATCACTACTATTGGTACTATTACTACCACAACTTCTCCTACTAATACTACTGCTTCTACTACTGCTACTACTACTACAACTACTGCTGCAGGTACTAGTACCACAATTGATGTTGGTACTACTACTACTGCTGCTGCCACTATTATAATAGCCACTACTACTTCTACTATTTCTCCTCTTACAATAGCTAGTACTATTACTCCTACTATTTCTACTACTACTAGAACAACAACTACTACTCCTCCTGCTACTACTGCTATTACAACTACTACTACAACTGCTGCTATTGCTGTTACCATTGCTACCTTTCCAACTAACACTTCGACTGCCACTGCAACTACTACTACTACTATTGCTACTCCTATTACTACTACTATAGCTTCAATGGCTATTGCTCCTACATAACTACTATTACTACTACTGCTGCTACTACAGCTGCTACCATTACTGCTACTACTACTACTACTATTTCTAATATTCCTACTACAATAAGTGCTACTACGACTCTTGTCGTTGCTGCTAGTATAACTAAAACAGCTACTGTTACTACTACTGCTAATGCTACTATTACTAGTACCACCAATACTACTTCTGCTTTTACTAATACTACTACTGCTACTATTACTAGTACCACCACTACTACTACTTTTACTAATACTACTACTAGTAGTACTACAACTATTGCTACTACTTCTACAACTACTACTATTCTTGCTAATACTACTACTATTGTATCAACCGTTGCTACTACTACTAGTATTGCTACTACTACCGCTCCTACAAGAACTACTTCTGCTACTCCTACAACTTGTACTACTATTGCTACAACTACTACACCTACTATAATTGCAAATACTACTACAACGTATTCTACTACTACTAAAACTACTACAACAACAACAACAACTATTACTACAATCACAAATTCTACTACTCATATTCTTTCTCCGGCTACTACTATTGCTACTACTACTACTATTACCTTCACAACTACCGTTACTGCTACTACTACCGCTACTACTACTACTACTATTGCAACTACTACTACTACTGCTACTATTGCTACTACAACTACTACTCCTACTACTACTACAACTACTACTACATCTACTAAAACTACTACTACTGCTGCTACTACTAATATTAGTAGTACTACTACTACTGTTACACATATAATAACTACCACTATTACCACAACTATAAATACTACTTCTACAACTACTGCTACTGCTACTGCCACTACTACTACTATTGCTTCTACTGCTTTTATTTCTACAACTGCTACTACTGGTACCTCTGCTACTGTTACTACTACTACTTTTACTATGACTACAACTATTACTACTACTACTACTACTACTTCTCCTATTACTACTTCTATTACTGTTACTCATCACTACAACTGCTTCCACTACTACTACTACTTCTATTACTACTATGACTACTGCTACTATTTCTACTACTACAACAATTGCTACAATTACTGCAACTACACCCACTAATACTACTAGTACTACTTCAACTACGGCTACTAATACTATTACTACAACTACTACTACAATTGCCATTATTGCAACTACGACTTCTACTACTACCTCTAATACTATAACTAGTGCTATTGTTACTACACTACTACCACAACAACTACTAGTAATACTACTACGACTACACCTACTGCTGCTGCTACTATTCCTACTACTACTACTACTCCTCCTACTACTACCACTACTACTACACCTACTACTGCGACAACTACTACTCCTACTACCTCTACTACTCCTACTACTACAACTACTACTACAACAACTATGACAACAACTTTTACCACTACCACAACAACAACAACTACTACCACTGCTACTACAACTAGTACTACTACTCCAACTATTACTACTACTCTGACTGCTACTGCTACTACTACAACAACTACCACTACTACAAGTATTGCTGCTACTACTACTCCTACTCCTACTGCTATTACTAATACTGCTGCTCCTACTTCTACTACTACAACAACACTTACTATTACTACTGTGACTGCTACTACTACAATAACTACTACTATTACTATTACTACTCCTCTACCTACTATTACAACCACGAGTTCTGCTACTACTACTTCTTCTGCTACTAAGACTACTACTTGTGCTCTTACTACTAGAACTACTACTTGTACTACTACAAATACTACTACTACTACAACAACAACAACAATGATAGCTATTATCAGTACTACTACTAATACTACTACTCCACCTACTACTACAGCTACAGCTACTAGTACTACTACTAGTCCTATTACTACTACTACTACTATTACTACTACTACTACTATTATCGCTACAACTACAACTACTAAACCTTCTCCTACTACTACTACTACTAGTAGTAGTGTTGCCACAACTACTACATCAACTAATACAACAACCACTACTGCTACTATGTCTACTACTAGTATTGCTACAACTACTTCTACTACTCATGTTGCTACTACTACTCCTATTACAACTACTACCACAACAACTACTTCTACTACTACTACAAATTTACAACAACAACAACTATTACTATCACTACCACAACTTCAACTATTGCTACTACTACTACAATAATAACAACTACTACCGCTCCTACTCCTCCTACAACCATAACTATTGCTGCTGCTACCACTATTACTACTACCACAACTACTGCTATTGTTGCTGCTACTCTTGCAACTACTATTTCTACTACTACCTCGATTACTACTACAACTGCTATTGTTACTACACTACTACAATAACAACAACAACAACTACTATTCCAGCTCCTACAACTACTACTATTACTACAAATAATACTACTGCTGTGAATAGTACAACTATTAAAACTTCTCCTACTACTACTACTATTACTATTGCTAGTACTACTTCTTCAACCACTACTACTACTATTGGTACTGCTACTACTACTACTCCTACTGCTACTACTTCTACTCCTACAACTATAACTACTATAGCTACTACTTCTACTATCGCTACAAAAATAGCAACAACTAATACTACCACTAATGTTGCTGCTACAACTATGACAACAATAGTAACTACTACTACTAGTACTCCACCCCCTACTACCACAACTATTGCTACTGCTACTGCTACTACAACTACTACTACTGTTGTTGCTATTGCTGCTACTGTTGCAGCTTCTACTACACTACTACTTCTACTACTACCTCTATTACTACTAAAACAACTACTATTACTACACTACTACTATTACTACACTACTAGTATAACTACTACTAATTCTATTACTACTACTACAACTACTATGATTACTACAAATAATACTATTACTACTACTACTACTTCTACTAGTAATAGTAGTAGCAGCAGTAATTGTAGTAGTAGTAGTAGTAGTAATAGTAGTAATAGTAATAGTAATAGTATTACTAGTAGTAGCAATTGACCTAACAGTGATAGTAATTGTAGCAGTAGCTGTTATAGCAGTAGTAGTACTAGTAGTAGTAATAGTAGTAGCAGCAGCATTAGTAGCAGTAGTAGCTACAATAGCAGTAGCATAAGTAGTAGTAGTAGTCATAGTAGTAGTTGCAATAGCAATAGTAGCAGTAGCAGCAGTAGTAGTAATAGTAAGAGTACAAGTTGTAGAAGCAGTTGTAGCAGTAGTAGTTATATTCATTGTTATAGTAGTCATAGTAGTAGCAGTAGCTATAGTAGCAATAGTAGGAGCAGTAGTAGTTCTAGTAGTTGTAGCTGGAGTAGTATTAGTGGCAATAGTAGTAGCAGCAGTGGTAGTAGTGGTAGTCGTATCAGGACTAGCTGAGTAGTAGCAATAGTAGTGGCCATAGTTATAGCGGTAGTTGTAATAGCAATAGTGGTAGCAATTGTATTTGCAGAAGTTGCAGTAGTTTTTGTAGTAGTACGAGTTGTAGTACTAGTTGTACTCATACTTGTACTAGTAGTCATAGCAGTAGCCGAACTAGCTGAACTAGTAGTAGCAACAGCAGTCGCAGCACCAATAGTAACAGTTGTTGCAATAGTAGCAGTACCAAAAGTATTAGTATTAGTAATAGTAGTAGTAGCAATGGTAGTAGTTGTAGGTCAACAGTTACAACAGTAGTGGTAGTAGCAGTAGCAGTAGCAGTAGTAGAAGTAGTAGAAGTAGTAGTAGTAGTAATAGTAGTAGCTATATTAGCTGTAGTAGCAATAGTAGTAGTAGGAGTAGTAGTTGTAGCAGAAGAAGTAGTAGTAGTAGTAGTACTAGTAGTGGTAGGCATAGTAGTAGTAGTAGTATTAGAGGGAATAGTAGTAGTAATAGAAGTAGTAGTAGATGTAGTAGTAGTAGCAGAAACCATAACAGTAGTAGCAGTAGAAGTAGAAGCAGTAGAAGTAGCAGAATTGGTAGTAGTATGAGAACTAGTTGTTCTCGTAGTAGCAATAGTAATAGAAGTAGTAGTAGTTCTAGCAATAATAGCAGTAGTTGGAGTTTTAGTAGTAGTATGAGCAGCAGCAAGAGTAGTAGTAGTAGTACTAGTACTAGTAGTAGTAGTAGTAGAAGTAGTAGAAGTTACTATAGTAGTAGAATTTGCAGTGGCACTAGCAGTATTTGTAGTAGTATTGGTAGCAATAGCTATTGTAGTAGCGGTAATAGTAGTAGCAGTAGTAACATTGGTACAGTAGTAGCAACAAGAGTGGTAGTAGTAGCAGTAGTAGTTGCTGCAGTGGTCGTCGTGGCAGTGGCAGTAGTAGTATTAGTAGCAGCAGTAGTAACAGTAGTAGATCAAGTAGTAGTAGTAGTTAGTAGTTGTAGTAGTAGTTGGTAGAAGTAGTAGCAATAGTTAGTAGTAGTAGCAATAGTTGTAGTTGTAGCACATGTTGTGGTAGTAGAAGTAGCAGCAATAGCACTAGAAGTAGTCATAGCAGTAGTGGTAGTAATAGTAATAGCATTTATAGTAGGATCAAAAACACTAATAATAGTAGTGTTAGCAGTCACAGGAGCAGTAGTAGTAGTAGTAGTATTTGTAATAGTAGTAGTGGTATTAGTAATAGTAGCCGTAGTAGCAGTAGTAGTAGTAGCAGCAGTAGTAGTAGTTGTAGCAGAAGTTGTAGTAGTAGTAATAGTAACAGAAGTTGTTGTAGTTGTAGTAAAAGTAGTAGCAACACTCGTAGCCATAGTAGTAGTTATATCAATAGTCATAGCAATAATAGTAGCAGTAATAGTTGCATAGTAGTGGTAGTAATAGTAGTTGTTGCAGCCTCAGCATCAACAGCAGCAACAGTAGTAGTAGTAGTACTAGTAGAAGTAGAAGTAGTAGTACTAGCAGTTGTAGTAGTAATCGTAGTGGTAGTGGTAGTAATAGTAGTAGGACTAGGAGTAGTAGCAGCAACAGCAGTAGTAGTAATAGTATATTAGCAGCAATAGCAGCAGTAATAGTACTAGTTTGAGTAGTAGTTGCAGTAGTAGCTATAGTGGTGGTAGCTGTGGTAGTAGTAGTAGTAGTTGTTGTGGTGGGAGTGCCAGTAGCAGCAGTTGCAGCACAAGTAGAAAGTAGCTGTAGAAGTAGTAGTAGCAATAGGAGTAGTAAAAGTAATTGTTGTACTCATAGTGGCAATAGCAATGGTAGTTGTAGTGCTAGTACTAGTATTAGTCGTAGTGGTAGTAGTTGTAGTAGTATATTTGTTGTAGAAGTAACAATAGTAGTAGTAGTAGTAGCTGAAGAAGTGGTAGTGTGAGAAGTAGTAATAGTTGCTGTAGTAGTAGTGGTAGTAGCCATAGTTGTAGTAGTAGTAGAAGTATTTGTAGCAATAGTTGTCCTAGCAAAAGTAGTAGTAGTAGTAGCAATAGTAGTCATAGTTGTAGTCTTAGTAGTAGTAGTAGCAATATAAAAAGTAGCAGTTGTAGCAGAAGTAGATATAGGACTAGTTGTACTTGTAGTAGTGGTAGTAGCAGTAGTAGCAGTACTAGCAATAGTAACAGTAGTAGTTGAGGCAGTAGTAGCAATCCTTGTAGTATTGTAGCGGTGGTAATAGAAGTAGTAGTGTAGAAGCAGTAATCGTAGTGGCTGTAGTCATAGTAGCTATAGTAGTCGTAGTAGTAGTACTAGTAGTTGTAGTAATAGTAATAGTTGTAGTAGTTATAGTAGATGTGGTAGCAGTAGTAGTGGTAGAAGCAGTAACAGCAGTAGTTATAGTAGTAGTTGTAGTAGTAGTAGTAGGAGTAGTAGTAGTCATTCTAGTAGTAGTAGCTATGGGAGCAGTAGAAGTAGTAGTGCTAGTAGTAGAATTAGTGGAAGTAGTAGTAGTAGTAGTCCTAGTAGTACCAGTAGTAGTAGTAGTTGTTGTTGTTGTAGTAGTAGCAGTAGTAGTTATTGTTGTTGTTGTAGTAACAGTAGTAGTAGTTGTTGTAGTAGTAGTAGTTATTGTTGTTGTAGTTGCAGTAGAAGTAGTTATAGTCGTGGTGGCAGTGGTTGTTGTTGTTGTTATAGAAATAGTAGTAGTTGGAGCAGTAATAGTTGCAGAAGTAGTTGATGTAGGGAAAATAGTAGTAATAGCTGTAGCAGTAGTGGTAGTATTAGCAATGGTACTAGTAGTAGAAGGAGTAGTAGTATTAGTATTCGTAGTAGCAGTATTAGTAGAAATAGAATTAGTAGTTGTAGTATCAGTAGTTGTAGTAGTAGTTATAGTAATGGTAGTAATAATAGTACTAGCAGCAACAGCAGCAGCAGTAGTAGTAGCTGTTGTAGCAGCTATAGTAGTAGTAGTTATGTACAACAATAGCAGTAATAGCAATTGTAGCAGTATACGTAGCAATAGTAGAAGAAAAAGAAGTAGTTGTGGTACTAGTAGTACTAGTAGTAGTATGCCTAGTAATGGCATCTGCTGTAGCCGAAGGGGTAGTTATCGTACTAGTAGTGGTAGTTGTAGTAGCAGCAGTAGCGGAATTAGTAATAGTAGAAGTAGTAATAGCAGCAACAGTAGTTGTGGGAGCAACAACAGCATTAGTAGTTTTAGTAGTAGTAGTAGCAGCAATAGTAGTGGTGGTATTAGTAGTTGCAGAATGAGTAGTAGCAGTAGTAGCTATAGTAGCAGCAGCAATAATAGTACTATTTGTAGCAGTAGCAGCAACAGTAGTATTAGCAATTATTGTAGTAGGCGTAGCAGCATTAGTAGTACTATAAGAAGTAGTTGGAGTAGCAACAATAGTTGTAGTAGTAGTTGTAGTAGCAGTAGTACTAGTAGTAGTCGTAGATGTAGCAGCAGTAGTGGTAGCAACAACATTAGTAGTAGTTGTTGTTGTAGTTGTGGGAAAAGTAGTAGTACTAGTTGTTGTAGTAGTAGAAGAAGTAGTTGTAGAAGAAGTACCATCAGTATTAGTAGTAGTAATAGTAGTAGTCGTAATAGTTGTAGTAGTAGCAGTAACAGCAGTTTTAGTAGGAGCAGTAGTTGCCATAGGAGAAGTAGTAGTATTTGTAGTTGTAGTAGCAATTATTGTTGTTATTATAGTAATAGTAGTTGTTTTAGTAGCAGTAGCAGTAGTAGCTGTAGTAGCAATAATAGTAGTAGTTGTAGCAATTATAGTAGCATGAGCAATAGTAGCAGTAGTAGTTGTTGTTATTGTTGCTATTATTGTAATATTAGCAGTAGCAGTAGTAGCAGCAGCAATCATAATAGCGGTAGTAGAAGTAGTCGTTGTAGCGAAAGTAGTAGTAGTAGCAACCATAGAAGTAGCAACAGTAGTAGTAGTAGTAGTTGTAATAATAGTAGTCGTTATAGTAGTAGTTGTAGTAGTTGTAGTAGTAGTGGTAAGAGTAGTAGCAGTAACAGTAGCTACATTAGTAGTAGAAAAAGTAGTTGCAGTAGGAGCAATAGTAGTTGTGGTAGTAGCAGCTGTAGTGGTGGTCGTAATACTGTTAGAAGTAGTAATAGTGGTAGCAGTAGCGATTGTAGCAGTAGTGGTAGTAGTAGGAGATACAGTAGTAGTACTAGCAGGAGCATTAGTAATAGCAATAGTAGTAGGTATAGAGGTATAGTAGTACTAGTAGTAGTTGTAGTAGTTGTAGTAGTAGTAGTAGTAGTAGCAGTAGAGTAGCAGTAGAAGCAATAGAAGTTGTAGGAGTAGTAGTAGTACTAGTAGTAGTAGGGCAGTAGTTGTAGTTGTAGTAGTTGCAGTAGGAGTAATTGTAGTAGTATTTTTAGAAAATGTAGTAGTAGAAGTAGCAGTAGTTGTAGTTGTTGTAATAGCTGCAGTAGTAGTAGTCATAGTACTATGAGTAGTAGCAGTAATAGTACTCGTAGAAGTGGTAGTTGTTGTTGCTATTGCTGCGCAGTAGAAGTTGTTGTTGTTGTGGTAGTAGTGGCTATAGTGGTTGTTGTTGTTGTCGTAGTAGTAGTATTTATCGTAATACTGGTAGTAGTAGCAGCAATAGAAGTATTAGACATAGTATTCGCTGTTGTACTAGTTGTGTTGGTAGTATCAGTCGTAGTAGTCGTAGCAATAGTAGTAAAAGTAATAGTAATAGTTGTGGTAGTTGTAGCAACAGCAGCAGCAGCAAGAGTAGTAGCACTAGTAATGGCTGCAATCACAATAGCTGCAGTGATGGCAATAGTAGTAGTAGTGACAATAGTAGCAGTATTAGTTGTAGTAGTAGTAGCTGTAGTCATATTAGTACTATGAGAAGTACCGTAGTAGTAGTAGTAGTGGCTGCAGTAGTAGTTGTAGTAGTAGAAGTGGTAGTAGTCGTAATAATAACAGCAGCAGTAGTAGTAGGAGAAATAGAGTAGTCGCAGTAGCAATAGTTGTAGTAGTAATAGTAATAGAAGTGGTAGCAATAATAGTAGTAGTATTAATAGTGGTAATTGTAGTAGTAGAGGTAGTAGTTGTTATTGTAATAGTAGTAGTAGTAGTAGTAGGAGTAGAAGCAGTAATAGTAGTGGCAGAATTAGTGGCAATAGTAACAATAGTAGTAGTAATAGTAGTGGTACTAGTTGTAGTAGTGCCAATAGCACTAGTAATAGAAGTTGTTGTAGTAGTAGTAGTGGTAATAATAATAGGCAAAGTAATAGTAGTAGTAGAAGCAATAGTAGTAGTAGTGGTTCTGGTGGTAATAGTAGTAGTAGTAGCAGTAGTAATAGTTGTAGTTGTTGTAGGAAAAGTAGAAGTAGCAGCTGTAGTTTTAGTTATAGTAGGAGTAGTAGTATTAGCAGTAGTTGTTGTAGTAGTAGCTATAGTTGTAGTTATAGCAGCAGTAGTAGTATTAGCGGCAATTGTTGTAGCAAAAGTAGTAGCTGTAGTAAGAGAAGTGGTAGTGGTAGTAGTAGTAGCAGCAGCAGTAGCAACCGCAGTAGTGATAGTAGTAGAAGTAGTAGTAATAGTATTACCAGTAGTAGTGGTAGTAGTAGCAGTATTTGTTGTAGTAGTAGTAGTAGTAGCAGTAGCAATAGTAGTTATAATAGTAGTACTCGGAGTAGCAGTAGTATTAGTAGTAGTAGTGGTGGTAGTAGTAGTAGTTGAAGTAGTAGTAGTAGTAATTGCAATAGTAGCAGTCTTAGTAGTACTAGTAGTGGCAACAATAGCAGTACTAATAGTAGTTGTAGCCATAGCTGCAGTAGTAGTTATAGTGGTAGTAGTAGTTGCACCAGTAGCAGCAGTGTGAGTAGCAATAGTAGTAGGTATACTATTAGTAGCACTAGTAGTAGCACGAGTGGAAGCAGAAGCAATAGAAGTAGTAGTTCTAGTTGTAGGTTTAGTAGCAGCGGTAATAGCAGTAGTTGTTGTATGAGTAGTAGTATTCGTAGTAGCAATAGTAGTGATAGTGATAGTAGTCATTCTTCTACTAGTGTTGGGGGTAGTATTAGTAGCGGTCGCCGCAGTAGTAATAATAGTATTAGTAACAATAGTAGTAGTAATAGTAGTAGGAATGATAACAATAGTAGCGGTAGTACTGCTACAACTACTAATACTACTACTGCTATTAATACTACTACTCCTACTCCCACTAATAATACTACTACAAATAATACTACAACTACAAAAACTACTACAAATTCTACTACTAGTAGAACTGCTACTACTACTATTACTTCTACAGCTGCTACTACTACTAATACTACTACTACTACAACTGCTGCTGCTACTACTCCGTCTACTACTACTACTCCAACTCCCACTGCTACTCCTACTCCTACTCCTACTCTGACTACTATTACACCTACTAGTACTACTAGTACTACAACCACAACTACTACTACAACAAGGCAACTAGAATCTTACTATTACTACTATTGTTGCTACTAATCGTCCTACAGCTACTACTACAACTACGCCAAATATTACTACTCCTACTACAACTCCTACTCCTACTCGCACTACTACTACTACATCTCCTCCACCTCCTCCTCCTGCTACTACTAGTACTATAGTTGCAACTGCTACTCCAACAACTACACCTCATCTTACTCCTACTACTACTATTGCTACTCCTACTCTTACTACTACTATTACTTCAACTACTACTACACCTACTACAGCTACTACTACTGCTACTACAACTCCTACTGCTACACCATCTCCTACTATCACTCCTACTCCTACTCCTACTCCTACTCCTACTGCTACTCCTCCTCCCACTACTACTACAACTACTACTCCTACTACTACTCATACTACCACTACTCATCCTACTACTCCTGCTCCTACTCCAACTACTACTACTACTGCCTACTACTACTACAACTTCTACAACTACTTTTATTACTTCTAGTACTACTACTATTACTGCTTCTGCTATCGCTACTACTACTGCTGCTACTGCAACAACTAATAAACTACTATTATTATAACTATGACTATTGCTACCGCAATAACTACTACAGTACGACTACTACAACAACAACAATAACTACTACTACTACTGTTGTTGCTGTTGCTGCTACTACAACAATAACTACCTACTACCACTTCGGCTACCACATGAACTACTACTACTACTATTATTGTTGCTGCTGCTGCTGGGGTGGTCTATTGCCTACTGACTGGCGAGAAGCGACAACGACGTGACGATGATCGATCCTGTCCACGGGGGCGATCAACAGTAACGACGACGACGGACGACCATGGGGCGACAACAGGAACGCCGACGACTAGCACTAAACACGACGACGACTAGCGGCGACAACAAGGACAAACGACGACTCCGCCGTCGACACGACGACAACGGACGACGGACGCCAACTACAGCCGATGGACGACGAGCCAACTGCGAGCGGGGACACTAAACTACTACTACTATTACTACTACGACTTCTGCTACTACTACCCTTATAATTACAACTACTACTACTATAACAACTACTACTATTAGTACCATTGCTACTATTACTACTACTACTACTAGTTCTACTACTCCTACTGCTACTAATACTACTGCTACTATTGCAATGACTACTACAACTGCCACTTCAACTACTAATACTACTGCTTCCATTACAATTACAACTACTACTATTACTAGTACTACTACTTCAACTAGTACTACTACAACTATGGCTACTATTACTATTACACCTATAACTACTACTACTATTTCTAGTACTTGTTCTATAACAACAACAACAACTACTGCTACTATTGCTACTATTACTACAACTTCTTCTTCTGCTACTACTACTACAACTAATACTACCACTACTACTAATACAACAACAACTACTGCTACTCCTTCTACTACTAGTACTATTTATACTGCTGCTACTCCTACTCCAACTCCAACACCTACTCAAACTAATACAACAACTACTACTACTATAATTACCACTAACTCCTAATACTCGTACTTCTACTATTGCTACAACAACTATTACTACTACTGCTGCTATTTCTACTCCAACAACAACCACCACCACTACTACTTCCACTCTTGTAGCTGCTGCTACTCCAACTACTATTACTAGTACTAGTACTATTGCTACCACTTCTACTACAACTACTACTATATATACTACTACTACTTTTACTACTTCTACTACTACTGCTACTTCTTCTTCTTCTTCTACTACTACTATGTCTATAATAACTACTACTCTGACCCCTATACCTAGCACCTCTGCTGCTACTACTAATCCTACTATAACTCCAACTACTACTAGTACAATTACAACTACTACTATTACTTTTGCAAATACTATTACTACTATTACAACTCCTACTACTAATACTACTCCTATAGCTATTACTACTGCTGCTGCTGCTGCTACTACTTCTTCCACAACTACTACTAATGCTACTATTACTATTACAACTCCTACTGCTAATACTACTCCTACAGCTATTACTACTACTACTACTACTTCTCCTTCCATATCTACTATTACAACTACTACAAGTACTATTACAAGTACTACTAATGCTACTACAACTATTACTTCTAATGCTACTATTACTTCCACTTGCACTAATACTAGTATTAATACTACAACTACTACTATTACTGCTACCTCATCTACTACAATTGCTCCTATGACTACTATTATGGCTATTATTGCTACTGCTATTTCTACTACTATTATAACAACAACTACTATTGCTGCTGCTACTACTACTACTACTAGAAATAGTAGTAGAAGTAGTAGCTGTGGTAGTTATTATTGTTATAGTAGTAGCTATAGCAGTAGTAGCAGTCGAAATAGTTCTCGTAGTAGTAATAGTTGTACCACTAGTAGCAGTACTAGCCGCCGTGGCAGTAGTAGTTGTAGTTATAGTCGTACAGTCATAACAATAATAGTAGTAGTCATAGTAGCAACAATAGTAGTAGAAGTAGTGTTAGAAGTAGTAGCAGTAGCAGTAGTAGTAGTAATACTAGCAATACTAGTTGTAGCAGAAGTAGTAGTAGCAATAGCAGTATTAGTAAGAGTAGCAGTAGCAGTAGTAGCTGAAGTAGTAGCAGTAATAATAGTAGTAGCAGAAGTAGTTGTTGTATAAAAAATAGAAGTAGCAGCAGTAGTTGTATTTTCGTAGCAGCAGTAGTAGTTGCAGTAGTGGTAGTTTTAGCAGCAGTAATAGCAATTATTTTAATAGCAGTAGTAGTATTTGTAGTAATTGTACTTGTAGTAGTAGTTGTAGTAGTACTACTACTAATAGTAGTATTGGTAGTAGTAGCAGCAACAATAATAGGAATAGTAGCATAAATAGCACCAATAGGAGAAGTAGTAGTATTTTTTGTTGTAGTAGTAGTGGTGGTGGTGGTAGTAGTAGTAGAAGTAGCAACAGCAGTAGCAGTAGCGCCATTAGTTGTATTTGCAGAAGTAGCAGGCGATAAAGTAGTAGAAGTAGTAGGAGAACCAGAAGTAGTACCTACTATAGCAGTAGTCGTAGTAGCAATTATAGAAGAAGGAGAAGAAGTAGGTATAGCAGCAGCAGTAGTAGTAGCATAGTAGCTGTAGTGCATGCAGTAGTAGTAGTAGTAGTAATAGTAGTCGCAGTAGAAGTAGTAATAGTAGTAGGAGTAGTAGTGGTGGTGGTGGTGGTAGTAGTTGTTGTTGTAGCAGTAGCAATAGTATAAGTACTAGTTATAGGATTCTTTGGAGTAGTAGTATTAGTATGAGCAGCAGTAAGCGTAGTAGAAGTAGGAGTAGCAGTAATAGTAGTAGTAGTAGTAGTCATAGTAGGTGTGTAGTTGTTGTAGTAGTAGTAGAAGTAATAATAGTAGGAGGAGGAGGAGGAGTAGTAGTAGAAGTAGTAGAGTGCTAGAAGTAGAATTATTATTATTAGTATAATAATAATAGTAATTATTGTTTTTGTGGTAGTAGTAGTAGTAGGAGTAATAGTAGGAATAGGAGTTGGGAGTAGCAGTAGTAGTAGGATTTGGGGCAATAGTAGTAGTAGTACTTGGAGTACTAGTAGTAGTAGTAGTGGAAGTGCTACTAATAGTAGTAGTAGTTGTACTAGTAATAGTAGTATTAATAGTTGTAGTTGTAGTAGAGGTAGCAGATGTATAAATAGGAGTAGTAGCACCAGTAGTAGTAGCAACAATAGTAGTAGTATTAGTTGTAGCAGTAGTGGCAGTTGTATTTATAGGATTTGTAGTAGTTGTCGTACTACTAGTAGGAGTTATAGTAGTAGCAGTTTTAGGTGTGGGAGGAGTAGTAGTAGTAGTTGTTGTTGTTGTAGTAGTAGTAGTAGAAATAGTAGTGGTAGTACAAGTAGTTGTAGTAATAGTAGTAGTAGTGGCGGAAATAGTAGTAGTAGAAGCAGTTTTTTTAATAGTAATAACATGAGTAGTAGTTGTTATTGTATTATTAGTAGTATTAGTCAAATTTGTAATATGAGTAGTAGTAGGAGTTGTAGTTGTTTGAGTAGTAGTAGTATTGGTCAAAGTTGTAGTATGAGTAGTACTTGTTGTTAAAGTAGTAGTAGTAGCAGTAGTAGCAGTAAAAGTAGTAGTAGTAGTAATAGTAGTAGTGGTGGTGGTAGTAGTAGTAGAGAAAATAGTAGCAATAGAAGCTATTGTCTTATTAGCAGCACCAATGGAATTATGTCCAGCAGTTGCAGTTGTAGAACAAGTTGTAGTAGTAGTACTCATAGTAGTAGTAGTAGCAATAGTACTATTGTTAGTAGTACAAGTGGGGGTTGTAGAATTAGCAGTAGTAGTAGTGGTAGTAGTAGTAGGAGTAGTAGCTGTGTTAGTAGTAGTAGATGGAGTGGTAGAAGTAGTTGTTGTAGGAGTAGGAGGAGTGTTAGTAGTAGTTCTATTAGTACTAGGAGTAGTATTAGTAGTAGTGGTAGCCATAGTAGTAGCTGTGGTAGTTGTAGTAGAAGTAGTAGTGGGAGTTGCAATAGTAGTAGTAGTAGTAGTAGTAGTTGTTGTTGTAGTTATAGATGAAGTGGTAGTAATAGTTGTAGTAGTACGATTTGCAGAAGTAGCAGCAGTTGGAGTACTAGTGCTAGTAGTAGTAGTTGTTGTGGTTGTTATTGTAGAGGAAGAAGAAGAAGAAGAAGAAGAAGAAGTAGTAGTAGTAGTAGTAGTAGTAGTAGTAGCATTAGTAGTAGGAGTAGTAGTAGTAGTAGCAATAGCAGTAGCAGCAGGAGTACTATTGGTAGTATTAGTTGTAGTAGTAGTACGTGGATCTGTAGGAATAGGAGTTGGAGTAGGAGTAGTAGTCGATGTAGTGGTTGTAGGAGGAGGAGGAGGAGGAGTAGTAGTAGCAACTGTAATAATAGTTGTAGTAGTAGTAGTAGTAATAGTAGTTGTAGTAGCAGTAGTACTAGGTGTAGTAGTTGTAGTGGTAGTAGTTGTTGTATTAGTAGGAGTTGCAGCATAGGAATGACTAGTAGTTGTAATAATAGTAGTAGTAGTCATAGTAGTAGTAGGAGTAACTAGAGCTATAGGAGTTCTAGTAGTAGTTGTTGTTGTTATTATTGTTGTGGAAGAAATAGTAATAGTAGCAAGAGCAATAGTGGGAGTAGGACTCGGAGTAGTAGCAGTAGTAGTAGTAATAATAATAGTAGTAGTAGGAGTAGTAGGAGTAGTTGTACGTGTAGTAGTTTTACTAGTAGTAGTACGAGTTGTAGTAGTGGTAGTGATATTAGTAGTAGAAACAGTAGTAGCAGTTATCATAGTATTTGTAGTTGTAGTACGAGTACTAGTAGTAGTAATAATAGTAGTTGCGATAGCAGTATTGGTAGTGGCAGTAGTAGTCGTTGTGGTGGTGGTAGTAGCATTATAGGAGTAGTAGTTTGAATAGGTGCTGGAGAAGGAGTAGTAGTAGGAGTGGTAGTAATAGTAGTCACAATTGCAATAGTAGAATTAATAGTAGTATTTGTGGCAGTAGTTGGAGTAGTAGTTGTCGTAGTAGTTGTTGTAGTAATAGTGGAAGCAATATTTGTAGTAGTTGTGGCAATGGTATTAAATATAGTAGTAGTAGTAATAGTAGTAGCAGGAGTAGTAATTGTAGTAGTAGTAGCGGTAGGAGTAGCAGCAGTAGCACCACCAGCAGCAACTAGAGTACTATTAGTTGTAGTAGTCATAGTAGTAGTAGGAGCAGCAATATGAGTAGGAGTAGGAGTAGGACTAGTAGTCGGTGTAGTAGTAGTAGTTGCAGTAGTAGCAGTAATATTGGTGGTGGTGGTAGTAGTAGTACTAATAGTAGTAGTAGCATTAGTTGTAGTTGCAGTAGTGGGGGTAGTAGTTGTAGTGGCAGTAGCTATTGTGATAATAGGAGTTGCAGCATTAGAAGGAATAGTAGTTGATGTAATAGTAGTAGTCATAATAGTAGTAAAACTGGCAGTAGCAACAATAGCAACTGGAATTCTAGTAGTTATTATTTTTGTTGTGGAAGAAGTAGTGGTAATAGTCAGAGTAGTAGTGGTAGTCGTAGGATTAGTAGCAGTTGCAGCAGTCGATGTAGTAGTAGTAGTGGTAGTAGTAGAAGTAGTAGTAGTAGTAGGAGTAGAAGTAGCACTGGGAGTAGGAGTAGGACTAGGGGTAGTAGTCAACGTAGTAGTGGTAGCAGCTGTTGTGATAGTAGGAGTAGCAGCATTAGAAGGAATAGTAGTTGTTGTAATAGTAGTAGTAGTCATAATAGTAGTAAAACTGGCAACAGCAACAGCAGCAGCTGGAATTCTAGTAGTTATTATTTTTATTGTGGAAGAAGTAGTGGGAATAGTCGTAGTAGTAGTGGTAGTCATAGGAGTAGTAGCAGCTACAGCAGCCAAAGTAGTCATGGTAGTAGTAGTAGAAGTAGTAATAGTAGTAGTAGTAGTAGTAGTAAGAGTAGAAGTAGCACTAGGAGTAGGAGTAGGAGTAAGAATAATTGTAGTAGTAGGAGTAGTTGTAGTAATAATTGTAGAAGTAGTAGTAGGAATAATAGATGAAGTAGTAGTAGTAGTAGCAGTGTAGTAGGTGCGGTTGTTCTAGAAGTTGTAGTTGTTCTAGAAGTAGGAATAGCAACAGCAGTGGTAGTAGTAGTTGTCGTAATAGTTGTTGTTGTTGTTGTTGTAGTATTATTATTATTAGTAGTAGCAGCAGCAGTAGTAGTGGTTGTTGTTGTAATAGTGGTAGAAGCTGTGGTGGTGGTGGTGGTGGTGGTGGTGGTAGTAGTAGTAGTAGAAGCAAAAGTAGCAGCAGCAATAGTAGTAGTAGAAGTATTAGCAGTCATAGTGGTAGTGGTAGAAGTGATATTAGTAGTAGCAGTAGAAGTTGTAGTAGTAGTTGTAGTATTACTTATTGTAGAGCAAGTAATAGTAGTAGTGGTAGTAGTAGTGGTAGTTGGGGTTGCAACCGCAGCAGGAGTACTCGTAGTAGTAGTAGCAGTACTCTTAGTAGTAGGAGTAGTTGTGATAACAGTATTGGTAGTGGCCATAGTAGTAGTGGTGGTGGTGGTACTAGAAATTGTAGTAGTAGTAGTAGTAGGAGTTATTGTATAAATTCGTGCAAGAGAAGGAGTAGAAGTAGTAGTGGTTGTACTAGGAGTAGCAATAGCAGTAGTACAATTAACAGTAGTAGCAGTGGCAGTAGTAGGACTAGTAGAAGCAGTATTAGCTGCTGTAGTAGTAGTAGAAGCAGTATTAGTAGTAGTAACAGTACTAGTGTTTGTAGTAGTTGAAGTAGTAATGGTAGTTGTAAGAGTAGTAGTAGTAGAAGTAGTAGCAGTAGTTGTAATATTAGTTATAGTAGTAGTAGTTTTAGTAGTATAGTAGTAGTAGCAATAATAGTAGTAGTACAAGTCGTAGTAGTAACAGTAATAGTAGTAGCAGCAGCAGTAGTAGTGCTAGTAGTGTAGTACTAGTATCAATAATTGGAGCAGTACTAGTAGTTGTAGTTGTGGCAGTAGTAGGAGCAATGCAAGTAGTAGTAGTAGTAGTAGTAGTAGTAACAGTAGTAGCAATAGCAGTAGCAAAAGTAGTAGTAGTAGTATTAGAAGTAGCAGTAGCAATAGCAGTAGCAAAAGTAGTAGTAGTTTCATGGTAGTAATAGTAGCAGTTGTAGTAGCTGTAGGAGTAGTAGTTGGAGTAGAAGTTGCAGCAATAGTAGTAGTCAGAGTTGTAGCAGTAGTAGTAGTACTAGAACGAGTAGTAATCATAGCAATAGTAGGAGTAGGCATAGTAGTATTAGGAGTAGTTGTAGTTGTAGTAGTAGTGGTTAATGTTGTATTAGTAGTAGCAGTAGCAGTGGTCGTAATAGTAGTAGTTATTGTCTGAGTAGCAATAGTGATAATAGTAGGAGGAGTTATCATAAGAGTGTAAGTGGGAGGAGGAGGAGGAGGAGGAGGAGGAGTAGTTGTTGTTGTACTAGTAGTAGTAGTAGCAGTAGCATTATTAGTTGTAGGAGTATTAGTAGCAGTAGTAATAGTAGTATTAGTAGTAGTAGAAGAAGAAGAAGAAGAAGAAGTAGTAGTATTAGTAGCCGCAGTAGCTGTAGCAGTAGTAGCGGTAGCAGTATTTGTAGCAATAGTAGTAATTGTACCAGTAGCAGTAGCAGCAGCAATAGTAGTAGTAGTGGTGGTGGTAGTTGAAATCGACCTTGCTAACGCCGACGATGCTAGCCAAAACGTTCAAGGTCTCGGAAGCGTTTCTTAAGAAAGAAAGTAGCACCAAGAAATAAGTTGAAGATATGGAGAAACTCTCGGATTCTTATTGCTATTTCTCAAGTTTCTGCGATGTTCTACGATGATCATTTACAATGGAGGCGTGCCCCTTATATAGGGGGCATGGTGATGTAAGCGCTCACATCAGCTGGTGGTATGAGCTAAGCACTTAAATCAGCATAATAGTAGCCTATACTAGAGTAGGCCTATAGCCTTTACATAAGACTCCAAGGGAAGTCCTGTCCTAGGCGTAGCCTTTATATCCTAAGGCATAGCCTTTACAGAAGACTCCAAAAGAGATCTTATCCTAAGGCGTAGCCTTTAGATCCTAAGGCATAGCCTTTACAGAAGACTCCAAAAGACGTCGCTGTCATAGGCTAGTAGCTCTGGCTAGGCTTTGACTTCTTATTTCGTAGCTCTAGCTGCTACTGTACTGTACAACAGGGCTCTACTTTCCTGTATTAGCTACTATACTTCCCACCACGCTCCGCCTTCTACGGGTTAGTGGTTTTGTACAGTGAGGTGCCGTCTTCTTTGGCCAGGTACGCTTCCCACCATGCTCCGTGTGCGTCTGAGAGAGTGAAAAGATGCTGGTCCTGGAAATGGCGTCTTGGACTAGTCGGAGGGTAGTCTGGAGCTGCTGGTCTATCTGGGCCATTGTAGGGTACCAGGTGGCCCAAAAGTGATCCTGGTAGCTGAGTCATTCGCACTCCCATAGATTGCTGGTGTGGAGATTACACAGTTGCCGAAGTGCTGTGAGTGCTGTTGCTGCCGCTGCACGGATATCCTGCTCATTTGCAGGGAACCCTGCAGTTGTAGTAGCATCTCGGCTAGTTGCTGCCACTCCTTTTGTGCTGGGGCTGCTTGGACTTCTTGAATTGCTGTCGCCACGAGCCCCAGAGTTCTAAGGTCCTCTTCTGCTGGCCATCCTGCACAGACTAAAGGAGAAAGTAATCGTGACAAGGAGTCAGCGAGCTGATTATCCTTGCCCTCGATGTGTTCGAAGTGCACCGGGATCCCTATCCCAGTAATATAGTCCGTGAAGGCGATCCAGCGTATCCTGGAAGGCTTGTGATTCGAAGACTTGTTGAAGAAGCTAATTATATCTTGGCAGTCAGTCTGAATCATTAGTTCCTTTCTATCCAGGTAATAGATTTTCAGTGCCTCCAGTGAGTTCATTACCACATGGATTTCCACATCAATAGTGGATTTGATGGGGTTAAACTTCCCGCTTGCGTAAGCACACACATGTTTTGCGGATTTCGGATCATATTTATGCGGCTTCCATTTGCAGATGCCCCCCCATCCCTCCATGCAGCCATCTGTTTCTAGAAGGATGTAGCTTTCAGTAGGGGGTACTTCCAAGTCCGGTAGTTGCTAGACTAATTTTTTAATCTGGCCCACTAGAGCCCAATCCTGTTGGTTCATTTTCTTTTCTCCAGTTGGGCTGGTTTTTGCATACAGTGGGCTGAGGAGCCTTCCCAAGTTGGGAATGTAATTCCTGGCATAATTGAGGACGCCTAACTAGGAACGAAGCCCCTTCTTGGTCATGAGTGATCTATTTTGTATCTCAGTGATTTTCTTAATCACGTGAGGCTGCAGCCGGATCCTTTGGTTCCCGATGATGGCACCTAGGAATTCCACTTCTGTCACCGCTACCTTCATTTTTGTAGGGCTCAGGACGAGCCCATGCTCCTCACAAATATCTAGCATGATGTTTAGGTGCTTGGCATGCTCTGCTTCTGTCTGTGAGAAAACAAGAATATCGTCAATGTAGATAGCAATAAAGCTTTCTGTACCTTTGAAGCAATGGTCCATCTTTCGTTGAAATACGGCTGGGGCGTTCTTTAGGCCGAACGGCATGACCAACCATTCATATAGGCCAGAGGGAACCCAGAATGTGGTCCATTCAATAGAATCTGGGTGCATGGCCACCTGATGGAAACCACTTTTCAGGTCAAACTTGGAGTAGACCTTGCTGTGGCTTACCCTCCTTAGGATAGTATTGATCCCTGGGAGGCTGTATTGGTCTTTCTTTGTAAGGTCATTAAGACGCTTGTAGTTGAAGACCATTCTTTCTTTTCCCTTCTCCTCTTTGCCTGTAGTCGGGTCGACGGTTGTTCCTGACCTTACGATGAAGGCCGTTGTTCTGTGCCGACTCTTACTTGGCCGGATGACTCCTGTGGTCAGTAGGGCTTCTACGTGCCTTTTGAAGGTGTCCTGCAGTTGTGGGGTGACATGTTTCTTAGGACGGCCTTCTATAACAAAGTCTGGATTTTTGATATCCAGATGGCACACTACTTTGTTCTTTGCCCAGTGCTTTAACGGGTTTTCACCGATAAACCCTGCTTCCTTAAGCCTTGTTATCACTGGTTGAAATTTTTGGAGGAAGGACTCCCTACTGAGCCCTGTATTGTAGTATACTGATTACTGGATATCAATATACTCTTCTTCCTCCATCTCTAACTCTTCTACGGCGGCGGCCACCGATGCTGTAGGAGTAGTACTGATAACAGTTAAATTTTTATAGAAGGTTACAATGTTACCTTCTATCCGAACTCCTCCTTGCATGGCTTTAATAAAGTTGCATCCAATTATCATCTGGATGCAATCACCTAGCTCCATTTTGAAGCTGTAAGTGTAGGGGATCTTGAAGCTGTTCTCCCCAATGTGCATCCTTCCACCCTTTAGCTTTTTGTCCGCCGATTGCTTTGAGTTTATTCCGCTGAATTGCACCACGAAGCTATTCTTCTCCAGTGCTTCTGGTGGTACTGAGGCTTCATCAATACAGCAGGTTGTTGCTCCTGTGTCTAGTATGGCTCTAACTTGGAACCTGGGAATGTTAGGTATCTCAAGTTCAATAGTAGTACTAGAAGCAGTAGTTGTAGTAGTAGTAGTAGAAGTGGTAGCAGTAATAGTTGCAGTAGTAGTGGGAGTTGTTGTTGTGGTAGTAGGAGTGGCGATGGTAGTAGGAGTAGGAGTAGGAGTGAAAATCGGTGTAGTAGTAGTAGTAGAAGAAGTTGTAGTTGCAACAATAGTGGTAATAGTAGTAGTAGTTGTTGTTGTTGTTGTTGTCATTGCAGTAGTAGTAGTTCTTGTTGTTGTTATTGTAATAGTAGTAGGAGCAGTAGTTGTTGTTGTTGTAGTAATAGTTATTATTGTAGTAGCAGTAGCAGTTGTAGCTGTAGTGGAACCAGTAGTAGTAGTTGCAGTTGTTAGTAGCAGCAGCAGCAGTAGTAGTCATAACAGTAGTAGTTGTAGTAGTTGTAGTAGTAGTGGTAAGAGTAGTAGTAGCAACAGTAGCTGCATTAGTAGTAGCAAAAGTAGCTGCAGTAGGAGCAGTAGTAGTAGTGGTAGTAGCAACTGTAGCAGTGGTCATAATACTGTTAGAAGTAGTAATACAGGTAGCAGTAGTGGTTGTAGTAGTAGTGGTAGTAGTAGTAGGAGCTATAGTAGTAGTAGCAGCAGTAGCATTAGCAATACAATGGTAGTAGGTATAGTACTATTAGTAGTAGTTGAAGTAGTAGTAGTTGATGTTGTTATAGAAGTAGTAGTAGCAGTAGAGTAGCAGTAGAAGTTGTAGTAGTAGCAAAAGTAGTACCAGTAGCAGTAGGGCAGTAGTTGTAGTAGTGGTAGTCGCGATAGGGGTAGTTTTAGTAGTAGTTATAGAAAATGTAGTAGTAGAAGCAGCAGTAGCAGCAGTAGTTGTAATGGTAGCAATAGTAGTAGTCATAGTACTATGAGTAGTAGTAGTAGTAATAGTATGAGTAGAAGTGGTAGTAGTTGTTATTATGGTAGTAGTAGCTATAGTGGTTGTTGTAGTTGTAGTAGTAGCAGTAGCAGTAGAAGTATTAGATGTAGTATTCCCAATTGTACTAGTTGTGCTGGTAGTATTAGTAGGAGTAGTCATAGCAATCGTAGTAAAAGTAATAGTAGAAGCAGTGGCAGCTGTAGCAGCAGTAGTAATAGTAGTAGTAGTAGTAGCACTAATACTAGTTGTAGTCATAGTAGTAGTATGAGACGTACAGTTGTAATAGTAGTAGTAGCTGCAGTAGTAGTAGCAGTAGTAGAAGTGGTAGTAGTCGTAATAATAGCTGCAGTAGTAGTAGTAGGAGAAATAGAGTAATGGCAGTAGTAATAGTTGTAGTAGTAACAGTAATAGAAGTGGTAGTAATAATAGTGAAGTTATTAATAGAGGCAATTGAAGTACTAGATGTAGTAGTTGTTATTGTAATAGTAGTAGTAGCAGTAGTAGCAGTAGAAGCAGTAAAAGTAGTGGCAAAATTAGTGGCGATAGTGACAATAGTAGCAGTAATAATAGTAGTACTAGTTGTAGTAGTGCCAATAGCACTAGTAGTAGCAGTTGTAGTTGTAGCAGTTGTAGTAGTAGTAGCAGTAGTAGGAGCAGCAAACAAAGTAGTAGTAGTAGTAGTGGTTGTGGTGGTAATTGTAGTAGTGGTAGCCATAGTACCAGTAGTAGTAGTCGAAGTAGTGACATTATAAGTAGTTGTAGTAATAATAGTTGTAGTTGTCATAGGGAAAATTGTAGTGGTAATTGTAGTTGTAGTTATAGCAGCAGTTGTAGTATTAGCAGTAGTTGTTGTAGCAGAAATAGTAATTGTAGTAAGAGAAGTGGTGGTGGTAGTAGTAGTAGCTGTAGCAGTAGAAACTGCAGAAGTGATAGTAGTAGAAGTAGTAGTAATAGTATTACCAGTAGAAGTTGCAACAGTAGTAGCAGTATTTGCTATAGTAGTAGCAGCAGTAGCAGTAGCAGTAGCAGTGCTAGTAATAATAGTAGTAGTAGTAATAGTAGACGTCGGAGTAGCAGTAGTATCAGTAGTAGTAGTGGGGGAAGTAGTTGTTGAAGCAGCAGTAGTAGCAATTGCCATTGTAGCAGTCTTACTAGTACTAGTAGTGGCAACAATAGCAGTGCTAATAGTAGTTGTAGTCATGGCTGCAGTAGTAGTTGTAGTGTTAGAAGTAGTAGCAATAATAGTAGGTATACTATTAGTAGCATTAGTAGTAGTAGTAGTATGAGTGGTGGTCGTAGTAGCTACAGCAGTAGTAGTAGTTTTGGTAGTAGCTGTGCTAACAGTAGTTGTTGTACTAATAGCAGTAGTAGCCATAATAGCAGCAGTAGTAGAGCAATAGTAAAAGCAATGGCAGCTGTTGTAGTAGTAGAAGTAGTACTAATCGTAGTAGTACAGTGGTAGTAGTAGTGGTTGCAGTAGTAGTAGTAGTAGAAGATGTAGTAGTCTCAATAGTACTAACTGTAGTAGCAGTTGTAGTGCTAGTAGTAGTAAGAGAATTAATAGTAGTAGTAGTAGTACTAGGGAAAGTAGTACTAGTAATAGTAGTTGTGTAGTGCCAGTTTTTGTTGTTGCTCCTATAGTAGTTGAAGTAGTTGTTGCAGTCGTAGTAGTAGTAGTGGTTGTAGTAGTTATAGTTGTAGTAGTAGTTGAAGTAGTAGTAAGTGTAGTTGCAGTACCAGTGGCAGCGGCAGTAATAGTAGTAGTAGAAGTAGAAGTAGAAGCAATAGTAGCAGTAGTTGTAGTTGCCGGCTTAGTAGCAGTGGTAATAGCAATAGTTGTGGTAGGAGGAGGAGGAGTAGTAGCAGTAGCACTAGTAGTTGTAGTAATAGTAGTCATTCTTGTACTAATTGTGTTAGTAGTAGTAGTAGTAGTAGCTGTCACAGCAGTAGTAGTAATAATAGTAGTAGCAGCAATAGTAGTAATAGTAGTAGTAGCCACAGCAGTAGTAGGAATGGTATCGACAGTAGAGATAATATTGGTACAACTACTAATGCTACTATTGCTATGAATACTACTACAAATAATACTACATCTACAAAGGCTACTACTATAAATTCTACTGGAAGTACAACAACTACAACTACTACATCTACTGCTGCTACTACTACTAATACTACTACTAGTACAACTGCTGCTGCTACCACTCCGTCTACTACTACTACTACTCCAACTCCGACTTAGTAGCAGTAATAGTCATGGCAATAGTGGTCGTAGTAGTTGCAGTAGTAGTAGTAGTTGTAGTAGTAGTAATATAGTTGTTATTTTAGTATTAGTAGGAGTAGTTGTAGTAGGAGTAGCTGTTAGAGTTGTGGTACCAGCTGTAGTTTTTGTCGTATTACCAGTAGGAGTTTGGGTAGCAGTAGGAATAGTAGTAGTCATACTAGTAGTAGGAGTAGTGGTAGTAGTAGTAGCAACAGTAGTAGTTGTAGTAGTAGTAGTAGTTATTGTTGTTATATTATTAGTAGTAGTAATAGTCATGGCAATAGTAGCCGTGGTAGTTGCAGTAGTAGTAGTAGTTGTAGTAGTAGTAATATAGTTGTCGTTTTAGTATTAGTAGGAGTAGTTATAGTAGGAGTAGCAGTTAGAGTTGTGGTACCAGCTGTTAGTTTTTGTTGTATTATCAGAAGGAGTTGGGGTAGTAGTCGAAATAGTAGTAGTCATAGCAGCAGTAGTAGTAGATGAAGTAGTGGTAGAGGTAGTAGGAGTAGGGGTTTCAATAGTAGTAGATATAGTAATAGTAGTAGTTGAAGTATTTATAGTAGTAGTAGCAGTTGTAGTAGTAGGATTGGTTGTTGTAGTTGTAGTAGTTGGAGAACTAGTTGTAGTAGTAGTAGTAATATTACTTGTTGTAGTTGTAGTAGTTATGGTAGTAGTACTAGTAGTAGTAATTGTAGTAGTAGTAATGTAGTTGTAGTAGTAGTAGCAGTAGTAGTTGTTGTAGTAGTAGTAATTCAAAAAGTAGTAGTGGTACTAGTAGGAGCAACTGCAGTAGCAATAGTAATTGTAGTAATAGTAGATGTGGTAGTAGTTGTTGTTGTAGTCGGGTTTGTGTTGGTAGTAGTAATACCGATAATAGGAGTAGTAGTTAGAGCAATTAGACTATTTGTAGAAGTAGTAGTTGTAGTAGTAGTAGTAGTAGAAATATAAGTAGTTGTAGTAGTAGCTGTAGGAGCCGCAACAACATCAACAGTAGTAGTTATAATAGTAGTAGTAGAAATCATTATAATAGTCATAGTACCTGTAGAATTGGGGCAGCAGTAATTGAAGTAATAGTAGTAGTAGTTGTTGTCAGAGTAGTAGGTGGAGTAGTTGTTGTTGTATTAGAAGTAGTAGTAGTAGTAGTAGTAGTAGTAGTAGTAGTAGCAGTAATAGTAGTTGTGCTTCTAGGAGGAGTTGGGGTAGGAGTAGTAATTGGTGTAGTAGTAGTTGGAGTGGGGGTAATAGTAGTACTAGGAGTTGTAGTAGCATTTGGAGTTGGAGTAGCTATCATTGTAGTTGTAGTAGCTATCATCGTAGTTGTAGTAGTAGGTGGAGGAGGAGGAGTAGGATAAACTATAATAGGAGTAGGAATAGGAATAGTAGTAGTAGTAATATTAGTTGTAGTAGTGGTGGTAGTACTAATACTAGTAGTAGCCATTGTTGAAGTAGAAGTTGCATTAGTAGAAATAGTTGTAGTGTTCATAGTAGTTATAGTAGTAGCAGTAGTCAAAGGAATACTAGTAGTTGCAGTTGTATTACTAGGAATGTAGTAGTGTCTTAGTAGCAGTACTAGTAGTAGGAGTGGTAGTAGCATAAGTAGTAGTAGTAGCAATGGTAGTAGTAATATTAGTAGTTGTAGTAGTAGTGATAGTAGCAGTAGAATTTGCTGCACTAGAACTAGTAGTAGGAGTGTTTTGGGTAATAGTATTAGTACAAGTAGTAGTAGTAGGAGGAGAAGGAGAAGCAATAGTTGCAGTTAGAGTAGTCATAATAGTAGTAGTAGTAGTGGCAGTAAGGGTAGTAGTAGTGGGACTAGTAATAGTAGTAGTAGTAGTAGTAGTAGTAGAAGTGGTGGTGGTGGTGGTAGTAGTAGTAGTCGTAGTAGGAGAGTTGTAACTGCAGTAGTAGTGGGCATAGTAGTAGTCGGTGTAGTCGTAGTTGAAGTTGTAGGAGTGTTAGGAAGAGGAGGAGGAGTATTAGTAACAGTAGTCCTAGTAGGAGTGTAGTAGCTACAGTAGTAGTGGGCGCAGTAGTAGTGGGAGTAGTTGTAGTTGAAGTTGTAGAAATGTTAGGAGTAGAAGTAGTAGTAGTAGTTGTTGTTGTTGTGGTAGTGATAGACGTAGGAGTAGTAGTTGGAGCAGTAGTTATTAGTAGTAGTAGCAGTAATCATATTAGTGTTAGTGGTATCAGTAGTAGTAGTAGCAGCAACAGCAGTAGTAGTAGTGATGGTAGTTGCAGTAGTAGTTGTCGAACTGGTAGTAGGAGGAGTAGTGGTAGTTGTAGCTATTGGAAAAGTGGTTGTGGCAGCAGCAGTAGTTGTAGTAGCAGCAGGAGTTAGAGTAGGAGTAGGAATAGTTATAGTCGTGGTAGTAATAGTAGTAGCAATATTAGGGGTAGGAGTTGGAATACTACTAGATGTTGTCGTGGTAGCAGTAGTCGTAGTAGCTATAGGAATAATAGTAGTTGTAGTACTATTTGTTCTTATACTAGTAGCTGTAGGAGTATCAGTAGTAGCAGTAGCAGCAGCAGCAATAGTAGTAGTAATAGTAGAAGTGGTAGTAGTAATTGTAGTAGTAGTGGTAGTAGTAGTAGTAGTTGTTGTTGTTGTAGTAGGGTTGTAGTAGGAGCTGTACTAGGAGTTGTTGTTGTTGTAGTACTGGTAGCAATAGTACTAGAGTTGCAGTAGCAGTAGGAGCTGGAGTAGGAATAGCAAAGGGAGTTGTAGTTGTTGGAGTAGTGGTAGCAGTAGTAGTAGTAGTTCTAGTCGTAGTAGCTGTTAGAGTTGGAGTAGGATTAGTAGTAGTCGTAATAGTAATAGTATTAGGAGTAGTAGGAGTAGTAGGAGTCGGAGTAGTACTAGTAGTAGTAGTAGTAGTAGTAGGATTTTGAGTAGTAGTTGAGGTAGTTGTAGTAGTAATAGAAGTTGTGGTAGTAGTAACAGTAGGAGTAGTAGTAGTAGTAGTAGTAGTAATAGTAGTTATAGTAGTAGTTGTTGTAGTCATGTTAGTAGTAGTCGTAGTTCTAGTAGTAGTAGTAATAGTAGTAGTAGTAGTAATTGTAGTAGTAGTAGTAGTAGTCATTGTTGTTGTAGGAGTTGTAGTTGTAATAGTAGTAGGAGTTGTAGGCATTGGAGTAGTGCTAGAAGTCATACTAGTTGTAGTAATATTACGAGTTGGAGTAGGAGTAGGAATAGTTTTAGTCACGGTAGTAGTAGGAGTAGTAGAAGTAGGATTTGTAGTAGTAGCTGTAGTAGGAGTTGTAATTGTAATATAGGTAGTAGTGCTTGTAGTAGTTGTAGTGGTAGTAGTCGTAATAGTAGTAGTAATAGTAACAATAGTAGTGATAGTTGTAGTCTTAGTAGTAGTATTAGTAGTATGAAAAGTAGCATTTGTTGTAGTAGTAGCAGTTGTAGCAGTAGTAGCTATAGGACTAGTAGTACTTGTAGTAGTAGCAATAGTAGTAATAGTAGTCGACGTATTTGTAGCAATACTTGTAGTGTAGCAGTGGTAATAAAAGTAGTAGTGCGGAAGCAGTAGTCGTATTGTTTATAGTCACAGTAGCTATAGTAGTAGTACTAGTAGTATTAGTAGTCATAGCAGTAGTTGTAGTAATAGTAATATTTGTAGTAGTTATCATAGAAGTGGTAGCAATAGTTGTGGTAGAAGTAGCAGCAGCAGTTGTAGCAATAGTTGTAGTAGTAGTTGTAGTAGTAGGAGGAGTAGTAGTAGTCATACTAGTAGCAGTAGCTGTGGGAGCAATAGAAGTAGTAGTGCTAGTGGTAGAATTAGTGGTAGTAATTATAGTAGTATTAGTAGTACTAGTAATAGTAGTAGTTGTTGTTGTTGTTGTTGTAGTAGTAGCAGTTGTAGCTGTAGTGGCAACATTAGTAGTAGTTATAGTTGTTAGTAGCAGCAGCAGTAGTAGTAGCGTAATAGTTGTAGTTGTAGCAATTGTAGTAGTCGTGGTAAGAGTAGTAGCAGCAACAGTACCTGCATTAGTAGTAGCAAAAGTAGTTGCAATAGGAGCAGCAGTAGTAGTGGTAGTAGCAACTATAGCAGTGGTCGTAACACTTTTAGAAGTAGTAATACTAGTAGCTATATAATAGTGGTAGCAGTAGTGGTTGTAGTAGTAGTGGTAGTAGTAGTAAGAGCTATAGTAGTAGTAGCAACAATAGCATTAGCAATAGCAAAAGTAGTAGGTATAGTACTATTAGTAGACGTTGAAGTAGTAGTAGTAGTTGTTGTTATAGTAGTAGTAGTAGCAGTATAAGTTGTAGTAGTAGCAGAAGTAGTACTAGTAGCAGTAGGGCAGTAGTTGTAGTAGTGGTAGTCACGATAGGAGTAGTTTTAGTAGTAGTTATAGAAAATGTAGTAGTAGAAGTAGAAGTAGCAGTAGCAGTAGTAGGTGTAATGGCAACAATAGTAGTAGTCATAGTACTATGAGTAGTAGTAGTAGTAATAGTACGAGTAGAAGTGGTAGTTGTTGTTGTGGTAGTAGTAGTTATAGTTGTTTTTGTAGTTATAGTAGTAATAATAGCAGTAGAAGTATTAGATGTCATATTCGCAATTGTACTAGTTGTGTTGGTAGTATTAGTAGTATTAGTCATAGAAATAGTAGTAAAAGTAATAGTAGCAGCAGTGGTAGTAGTAGCAGCAATAGTAATAGTTGCAGTAGTAGCACTAATAGTACGAGTAGAAGTGGTAGTTGTTGTTGTTGTGGTAGTAGTAGCGATAGTGGTTGTTGTAGTTGTAATAGTAGTAATAGCAGTAGAAGTATTAGATGTGGTATTTACAATTGTACTAGTTGTGTTGGTAGTATTAGTAGTAGCAGTCATAGCAATAGTAGTAAAAGTAATAGTAGCAGCAGTGGTAGTTGTAGCAGCTGCAGTAATAGTAGTAGTAGTAGCACTAATAGTAGCTGTAGTCATAGTATTACTATGAGAAGTACAGTTGTAGTAGTAGCAGTAGTAGATGTGGTAGTAGTTGTAATAATAGCTGCAGTAGTACTAGTAGGAGCAATATAGTAGTGGCAGTAGCAATAGTTGTAGTAGTAACAGTAATAGAAGTGGTAGTAATAATAGTGAAGGTATTAATACTGGCAATTGTAGTAGTAGTAGTGGTAGTAGTAGTTATTGTAATAGTAGTAGTAGTAGCAGTAGTAGCAGTAGAAGCAGTAAAAGTAGTGGCAGAATTAGTGGCAATTGTAACAATAGTAGTAGTAATAGTAGTAGTACTAGTTGTAGTAGTGCCAATAGCACTAGTAGTAGCAGTTGTAGTTGTAGTAGTTGTTGTTGTAGTAGTAGTTGGAGCATTAGGCAAAGTAGTAGTAGTAGTAGAAGCAATAGTACTAGTAGTAGTGGTTGTAGCGGTAATTGTAGTAGTAGTAGCCATAGTAGCAGTAGAAGTAGTCAAAGTAGTGACATTATTACAGTAGTAATACTTGTAGTTGTTGTAAGAAAAGTAGTTGTAGTTGCTGTAGTTGTAGTTATAGTAGTAGTAGTAGTAGTATTAGAAGTAGTTGTTAGAGTGGGGGTAATAGTAGTAGTAGGAGTTGTTGTAGCATTTGGAGTTGGAGTAGCTATCATAGTAGTTGTAGTAGTAGGTGGAGGAGGAGGAGTAGGATAAACTGTAATAGGAGTAGGAATAGGAATAGTAGTTGTAGTAATAGTAGTTGTAGTAGTGGTGGTAGTAGTAATAGTAGTAGTAGCCATTGTTGAAGTAGCAGCTGTAGTAGTAAAAGTAGTTGTAGTATTCATAGTAGTTATAGTAGTAATAGTAGTCGAAGGAATACTAGTAGTTGAAGTTGTACTACTAGGAATGTAGTAGTGTCTTAGTAGCAGCAGTAGTAGTAGGAGTTGTTGTAGCATAAGTAGTAGTAGTAGTAGTAGCAGCGGTAGTAGTAGTATTAGTAGTAGTAGTAGTTGCTGCACTAGAACTAGTAGGAGTGTTTGGGGTAATAGTATTAGTGCGAGTAGTAGTAGTAGGAGGAGAAGGAGAAGCAATAGTTGCAGTTAGAGTAGTCATAATAGTAGTAGTAGTAGTGGCAAAAAGAGTAGTAGTAGTGGGACTAGTAGTAATAGTAGTAGCAGTAGAAGTGGTGGTGGTGGTAGTAGTAGTCATAGTAGGATAGTTGTAATTGCAGTAGTAGTGGGCATAGTAGTAGTGGGTGTAGTAGTAGTTGAAGTTGTAGGAGTGTTAGGAGGAGGAGGAGTAGAAGTAGCAGTAGTCCTAGTAGGAGTGTAGTAGCTGCAGTAGTAGTGGGCGTTGTTGTAGTGGGAGTAGTGGTAGTTGAAGTTGTAGGAATGTTAGGAGTAGAAGAAGTTGTTGTTGTTGTTGTTGTGGTAGTGGTAGACGTAGGTGTAGTAGTTGGAGCAGTAGTATTAGTAGTAGTAACAGTAATCATGTTATTGTTAGTGGTATTAGTAGCAGTAGTAGCAGTAGTTACAGCAGCAGTAGTAGCAACAGTAGTAGTAGTAATGGTAGTTGTAGTAGTAGTTGTCGGAGTGGTAGTAGGAGGAGTAGTGGAAGTTTTAGCTACTGGAAAAGTGGTAGTAGCAATAGCAGTAGTTGTAGTAGCTACAGGAGTTAGAGTAGGAGTAGGAATAGTTGTAGTCGTAGTAGTAGTAGTAGCAGCAGTATTAGGAGTAGGAGTTGGAATAGTGCTAGATGTAGTCGTGGTAGTAGTTGTCGTAGTAGCTTTAGGAATAGTAGTAGTTGTAGTACTATTTGTTCTTGTACTAGTTGCAGTAGGAGTATTAGTAGCAGTAGTAGTAATAGTAGTAGTAGTAGTAGTAATAGTAGCAATGGTAGTAGTAATCGTAGTAGTAGTAGTTGTTGTTGTTGTTGTTGTTGTTGTTGTAGTAGAAGTAGTTATTGTATTAGTAGTAACAGTAGCAGTGGTCGTAATAGTAGTAGTTGTTGTCATAGTAGCTAATGTACTAATAGTAGGAGTTATCATAGGAGTGTAAGTGGGAGGAGGAGGAGGAGGAATAGTTGTTGTTGTTATACTAGTAGTATCAGTAACAGTAGCAGTATTAGTTGTAGTAGTATTAGTAGCAGTGGTAATAGTAGCATTAGTAGCAGTCGTAGTAGAAGTAGTAATAGTAGCAGTAGTATTAGCAGCCGCAGTAGCTGTAGCAGTACTAGCAGTAGCAGTAGTTGTAGCAATAGTAGAAATTGTACCAGTCGTAGTAGCAGCAGCAACAGTAGTAGTGGTGGTGGTAGTTGTAGTACTAGAAGCAGTAGTTGTAGCAGTAGTAGTAGAAGTGGTAGTAGTAATAGTTGCAGTAGTCGTAGTAACAATAGTAGTAATGGTGGTAGTTGTTGTTATGGTAGTAGGAGTAGCGATGGTAGTAGGAGTAGGAGTAGGAGCGAAAATCGGTGTAGTAGTAGTAGTAGAGGTTGTAGTTGCAATAATAGTGGTAATAGTAGTAGTAGTTGTTGTTGTTGTAGTAACAGTAGCAGTTGTAGCTGTACTGGCAACAGTAGTAGTAGTTGTAGTTGTTAGTAGTAGCAGCAGCAGTAGTAGTCATAATAGTAGTAGTTGTAGTAGTTGTAGTAGTAGTGATAAGAGTAGTAGTAGCAACAGTAGCTGCATTAGTAGTAGCAAAAGTAGTTGCCATAGGAGCATTAATAGTACTGGCAGTAGTAGCTGTAGCAGTGGTCATAAAACTGCTAGAAGTAGTAGTATTTGTAGCTAGAATAGTGGTAGCAGTTGCGGTTGTAGTAGTAGTGGTAGTAGTAGTAG
The DNA here is from genome assembly GCA_005019695.1 of Trichopus zeylanicus subsp. travancoricus. Classification (NCBI taxonomy): domain Eukaryota; kingdom Viridiplantae; phylum Streptophyta; class Magnoliopsida; order Dioscoreales; family Dioscoreaceae; genus Trichopus; species Trichopus zeylanicus. Next base: position 128,400 of record RXID01015292.1, on the reverse strand, counting down.
GAGCTATTGTAGTAGTAGCAACAGTAGCATTAGCAATAGCAATAGTAGTAGGTGTTGTACTATTAATAGTAGTTGAGGTAGTAGTAGTTGTTGTTGTTATAGTAGTAGTAGTAGTAGTATAGTAGTAGTAGAAGTTGTAGTAGTAGTAGAAGTAGTACTAGTAGAAGTAGGGCAGTAGTTGTAGTGGTGGTAGTCGCGGTAGGAGTAGTTTTAGTAGTAGTTATAGAAAATGTAGTAGTAGAAGTAGCAGTAGTAGTAGTAGTTGTAATGGTCGCAATAGTGGTAGTTGTTGTCGTTGTGGCAGCAGTAGATATAGTGGTTGTTGTAGTTGTAGCAGTAGTAGTAGTAGTAGAAGTATTAGATGTAGTATTCACAATTGTACTAGTTGTGTTGGTAGCATTAGTAGTAGCAGTCATAGCAATAGTAGTAAAAGTAATAGTAGAAGCAGTGGTAGTTATAGCAGCAGTAGTAATAGTAGTAGTAGTAGCACTAATAGTAGCTGTAGTCATAGTAGTACTATGAGAAGTACAGTTGTAGTAGTAGTAGTAGCTGCAGCAGTAGTAGCAGTAGTAGAAGTGATAGTAGTCGTAATAATAGCTGCAGTAGTAGTAGTAGGAGAAATAGATTAGTGGCAGTAGCAATAGTTGTAGTAGTAACAGTAATTGAAGTGGTAGTAATAATAGTAAAGGTATTAATAGTGGCAATTGTAGTTGTAGAAGTAGTAGTTGTTATTGTAATAGTAGTAGTAGCAATAGTAGCAGTAGAAGCAGTAAAAGTAGTGGCAGAATTAGTGGCAATAGTAACAATAGTAGCAGTAATAGTAGTAGTACTAGTTGTAGTAGTGTCAATAGCATTAGTAGTAGCAGTTGTAGTTGTAGTAATAGTAGTAGGAGTAGTAGAAGGAGCAGCAGGCAAAGTAGTAGTAGTAGAAACAATAGTAGTAGTAGTAGTGTTTGTGGCCGTAATTGTAGTAGCAGTAGTAGTAGTCGAAGTAGTGACATTATAAGTAGTTGCAGTAGTAATAGTTGTAGTTGTTGTAGGAAAAGTATTAGTAGTGGATGTAGTTGTACCTATAGTAGCAGCAGTAGTATTAGTGGTAGTTGTTGTAGCAGAAGTTGTAATTGTAGTAAGAGAAGTGGTGGTGGTAATAGTAGTACCAGTAGCAATAGCAACCACAGAAGTGATAGTTGTAGAAGTAGTAGTAATAGAATTACCAGTAGTAGTTGCGGCATTAGTAGCAGTATTTGCTGTAGTAGTAGCAGTAATAGCAGTAGCAGTAGTAGTAATAGTAGTAGTAGTAGTAGTAATAGTAGTAGTTGGAATAGCAGTAGTATCAGTAGTAGCGGTGGTAGTAGTAGTTGAAGCAGTAGCAGTAGCAATTGCGATTGTAGTAGTCTCGTAGTACTCATAGTGGCAACAATAGTTGTACTAATAGTAGTTGTAACCATGGCTGCAGTAGTAGTTGTAGTGTTAGAAGTAGGAGCAATAGTAGCATGAGTGGTAGTAGTAGTAGCTACAGTAGGAGTAGTAGTTGTTTTGGTAGTTGTTGTACTAGTAGTAGTTGTTTTAGTAATAGCAGTAGTGACCATAATAGCAGCAGTAGTAGAGCAACAATAGAAGCAATGACAGTTGTAGTAGTAGTAGAAGTAGTACTAGTAGTAGTAGTGCAATGGTAGTAGTAGTGGTCGTACTAGTAGTTGTAGTAGTAGTAGTAGAAGATGTACTAGTTGCAATAGTATTAACTGTAGTAGCAGTTGAAGTGCTAGTAGTAGTGAGAGAAGAAGTAGTAGTAGTACTAGGAGAAGTAGTACTAGTAATAGTTGTAGTGTAGTGCTAGTTTTTGTTGTTGCTCCTGTAGTAGTTGAAATAGTTGTCGTAGTCGTAGTAGTAGTTGTGGTTGTAGTTGTTATAGTCGTAGTAGTAGTTATAGTATTAGTACTAGTTGTAATAGCAGTAGCTATAGTTGCAGTAGCAGTGGTGGTGGTGGTAGTAGTAGTAGTAGAAGTAGAAGCAGAAGCAATAGTAGCAGTAGTTGTAGTTGTAGGCTTAGTAGCAGTGGCAGTAGCAGTAGTTGTGGTAGGAGTAGTAGCAGCAGCAATAGCACTAGTAGTTGTAGTAACAGTAGTCATTCTTGTACTAATTGTGTTGGTAGTAGTAGTAGTAGCGGTCGCAGCAGCAGCAGTAGTAATAGTAATTGTAGCAGCGGTAGTAGTAATAGTAGTAGTTGCCACAGTAGTAGTAGGAATGGTAGCGATAGTAGTGATAGTACTGCTACAACTACTAATACTACTATTACTATTAATACTACTACAAATAATACTACAACGACAAAAACTACTACTATAAATTCTACTGCAAGTACAACTACTACACTACTACTTCTACTGTTGCTACTATTACTAATACTACTACTAGTACAACTTCTGCTGCTACTACTTCATCTACTGCTACTACTACTCCAACTCCCACTGCTACTCCTACTCCTACTCCTACTCCTACTCTGACTACTACTACACCTACTAGTAGTATTTTAATACTACAACTACTACTACTACTACTACAACATGGCAACTAGAATATTGCTATTACTACTGCTGCTACTACTGATCCTGCTATAGCTACTGCTACCACTACACCAACTATTACTACTCCTACTACAACTCCTACTCCTACTCGCACTACTACTACTACATCTCCTCCACCTCCTCCTCTTGCTACTACTAGTGCTATAGTTACAACTGCTACTTTAACAACTACAGCTCGTCTTACTCCTACTACTACTATAGATACTACAACTCCTACTGCTACACCAACTCCTACCACTCCTACTACTACTCCACCTCTTCCTCCTCCTCCTGTTGCTATTCCTACTACTACTACTGCAACAACAACAACTACTACTACTCCTACTCCTACCACTACTCATCCTACCCTACTACTCCTGCTTCTACTCCTACTAGTACTACTACTACTACTTATACTATTACTCCTACTCCTACTCCTACTTCTACTCCTATTTCTACTACTACAACAAAAACCTCTATAACAACTATTACTACTACTACTACTACAACTACAACTACTACAACTCCTAGTATAACTACTACTTCTACAACTGCTACAACTACTACTCAATATCTACTCCTTCTAGTACTACTACTATAGCTACTGCTGCTACTATTGCTGCCGCTACTATTATTGTTGTTGTCGTTGCTGCTACTACTTTTACCACTACTTCCACTACTACTACTACTACTACTACTACTACTACAACAAGAACAACAACAACAACAACAACAACTACTACTACTACTACAACAACTTCTACGACTACTACTATTACTACTACTATTACTACTTCTACTACTGCTACTACTACTATTGCTACTGCAACAACTAATACACTACTACTACAACTACGACTACTACTACTACTCCTACTGCAACAACTACTACAATACAACAACAACAACTACTACTACTACTACTACTACTACTACTACTGTTGCTGTTGCTACTACTACAACTACTACTACTAGTATTACCACTTCGGCTACCACATCAACTACTACCACTACTGCTGCTGCTGTAGTTGCTGCTACTATGACAACTACTACTACTACCACTTCAGCTACCACATCAACTACTACTAGTAGTACTAACATTACTAGTACTAGTACTAACACTACTAGTACTTCTACAACAACGACTACTACAACTCCTCCTCCTACTACGACAATAACAATAACTACTACTACTACTACTACTACTACTACTACTATACCAACTCCTACTTTTACAATAACTACTACTACTACTACTACTACTTCTACGGCTTATTCTACAGCTACCACTACAATTATAACTACTACTACAACAACTACTACTACTATTACTACAACAACAACAACTACTACTACTAGTCCTACTACTCCTACTGCTACTAATACTACTATTACTTTTACAACTACTACTACAACTGCTACTTCAATTGCTAATACTACTACTTCTATTACAACTACAACAACTTCTATTACTAGTAGTACTACTGCTGCAACTAGTGCCACCACTACTACTAGTACTACTATTACTATTGCAACTGTAACTACTACTATTTCTACTACTTGTTCTACAACAACAACAACAACAACTACTACTACTACTATTATTATTACTATTGCTACTATTACTACTACTACTTATTCTGCTACTACTACTACAACTTATACTACCACTACTACTACAACAACAAGTACTACTACTCCTCCTTCTACTACTGTGATCACTACTACTATGGCACCTAGTACTACTTATACTGTTGCTACTCCTACTCCAACTCCAACAGCTACTCAAACTAATACAATAACAACTACTACTATAATTACTACTAACTCCTAATCCTCCTACTGCTACTAATACTACTATTACTATTGCAACTACTACTACAATTGCTACTTCAACTGCTAATACTACTACTTCTATTACAACTACAATAACTTCTATTACTAGTACTACTGCTGCTGCAACTAGTGCTACCACTACTACTAGTACTACTATTACTATTGTAACTATAACTACTACTATTTCTACTACTTGTTCTACAACAACAACAACAACATCAACAACTACTACTATTACTATTACTATTGCTACTATTACTACTACTACTTATTCTGCTACTACTACTACAACTTATACTACCACTACTACTACAACAACAAGTACTACTCCTCCTCCTTCTACTACTGTGATAACTACTACTATGGCACCTTGTACTACTTATACTGTTGCTACTCCTACTCCAACTCCAACAGCTACTCAAACTAATACAATAACAACTACTACTATAATTACTACTAACTCCTAATCCTCCTACTTCTGCGATTGCTACAACAACTATTATTACTACTACTACTATTTCTACTCGAACAACAACCACCACCACTACTACTACATCCACTCTTGCAGCTGCTGCAGCTCCAACTACTATTACTAGTACCAGTACTACTCTTACTGCTTCTAATACAAGTACTGCTATATATACTACTGCTACTTTTAATAATTCTACTACTACTACTTCTTCTTATTCTTCTACTACTATTACTACTATGTCTACAATAACTACTACTCTGACCCCTATTACTACCACTTCTACTACTACTACTAATCCTACTGTAATTCCTACTACTACTACTATAGTTACAACTACTACTATTACTTCTGCAAATACTATTACTACTATTACAACTCGTACTGCTAATACTATTCCTATAGCTATTACTACTACTACTACTACTACTACTACTACTGCTACTTCTTCCACAACTACTACTAATGCTACTATTACTATTACAACTCCTACTACTCATACTACTCCTACAGTTATTGCTACTACTACTACTATTTCTTCTTCCATAACTACTATTACAACTACTATAAGTACTACTAATGCTACTACAACTACTACTTCTATTGCTACTATTACTTCTAATTGCACTACTACTCGTATTACTACTACTGCTGCAGCTACTATTACTGCTACTACTTCTACTATAATTGCTACTGCAACTACTAATATGGCTATGATTGCTACTGCTACTTCTACTACTATTATAACAACAACAACTACTGCTGCTGCTACTAGTAGTAGTAGTAGCAGTAGTTGTTATTGTTACTATAGTAGTAGTTATAGCAGTAGTAGAAGTAGCAAAAGTAGCAGTAGTAGCAGTAGTAGCAGTTGTAGTGATTCTCATAGTAGTAATAGTTGTACCACTAGTAGCAATACTAGCTGCGATGGCAGTAGTAGCTATAGTTGCAGTCATACTGTCATAGCAATCGTACAAGTAGTCATAGTAGCAACAATAGTAGTAGAAGTAGTGTTAGAAGTAGTAGCAGCAGCAGTAGTAATAGTAATAGTAGCAATACTACTTGTAGCAAAAGTAACTGTAGCAATAGCAGTATTAGTAGGAGTAGCAACAGTAGTAGTAGCCGAAGTAGTAGCAGTAATAATAGTAGTAGGAGAAATAGTTGTTGTAGCAGAAATAGAAGCATCAACAGTAGTAGTATTTCGGGTAGCAGCAGCAGAAGTAGTTATTGCGATAGTGGTAGCACTAGCAGTAGTAATAGCAAATGTTTTAGTAGTAGTAATAGTATTTGTAGTAGTTGTAGTTGTAGTAGTATTAGTGGTAGTAGTAGTAGTAGCAGTAATAGGAGTAGTAGCATAAATAGCACGAGTAGGAGAAGTTGTAGTATTTTTGGTTGTAGTAGTAGTGGTGGTGGTGGTGGTAGTAGTAGTAGAAGTAGTAGCCGTTGTAGCAGTAGCGCCATTAGTTGTATTTGTAGAAGTAACAGGAGATAAAGTAGTAGAAGTAGTAGGAGAAGTAGTAGTACCTGCTATAGTAGTAGTAGTAGCAATTATAGCAGTAGGAGAAGAAGTAGGTATAGTAATAGTAGTAGTAGCAATAGTAGTAGTAGTAGTAGTCGTACTAGCAATAGTATCCATAGTAGAAGCATTACGAATAATAGAGGAGTTGCAGTAGTAGTAGTAGGAGCAGCAGCAGTAGTAATAGTAGATGTAGCAGTAGGAGTACTAGTAGTTGTAGCGTTAGTAGTAGTTGTAGTAGCAGTACCAGGGGTAGTAGTAGTAGTATTAGTAGCAGTTATGGTAGTAGTTGAAGTAGTAATAGGAGTAGTAAAAGAGCGAGTAGAAGTAGTGGTAGTAGAAGTAATAGTTGTAGTGGTAGTTGTAGTAGCACTGCCAATAGCAGTAGTAGGAATAGTTGGAGTAGTAGTAGCAATAGTAGTCATATTATTAGCAGTAGTAGTAGTAACAATAGTAGTAGGTGTAGTGGTTGTTGTTCTTATTATTGTTGGAATAGTAGTTGTAGTAACAATAGTAGTAGGAGTAGTGGTTGGAATAGTAGTAGTAGTAGTTATTGTTGTTGTTATTGTTGTTGTTCTTGTCATCATAATAGTATTTGTACTAGTAGTAGTAATAGTAGTAGGAGTAGTATTAGTAGTAGTTGTTATTGTAGTAGGAGTAGTAGTAGGAGTACTTGTAGTAATTGTTGAAGTAGGAGAAGTAGCAGTGATAGTAGAAGTAGTAGAAGTGGTACGAGTAGTTGTAGGAGTTGTAGCAGCAGTAGTAGCAACTGTAGTTAAATTACTAGCAGTAATTGTAATAGTAGTACTAATACAAGTAGTAGTAGTGGTGGTAGTTGGAGTAGCAGTAGTAGCTACTGTAGTGGTAATAGTAATAGAAGTAGTAGTTGTCGTACTAGTAGTAGTAATAATAGCAGTAGTGGTAGTTATCGTAGTATTGGTAGTAATACTAGTAATAGGAGAAGTCAGACCAGTAGCAACAGTAGCAGTAGTTATTGCAGTTGTAGTGGCGGTGGTGGTGGTGGTGGTGGTGGTGGTGGTACTAGTAGCACCAGCAGTAGTAGTTGCACCATTAGTTGTATTTATAATAGTAGTAGCAGGAGAAGTAGTAGAAGTGGTAGTAATACCAACTATAGCAGCAGTAGTTGTTGTAGCATTTGGAGAAGAAGTAGGTATAGTAGTAGTGTCGGTAGCAACAATAGTAGCAACTGTAGCAATAGTAGCAGTAGTAGTATTAGTAGTAGTGGTAATAGTAATAGTAGTAGTAGTAGCAGCAGCAGTAGTAATAGCTGAAGCAAAAGTAGTAGTAGCAGAACCGGTATCAGTAGCAATAGTAGTAGTAGTAATAGTAGAAGCAGTACAAGTGGTATTAGTAGTAGTTGTTGTGGTAGTAGCAGTAGTAGTCACAGCAGTAGTAGTGCCAATAATATTAGTCAGAGTAGTAGTGGTAGTAGTAGTAGCATCATCGTGATAGTAGTAGCAGCACTTGTAGTTGTTGTAGTAGTAGTAGTAATAGTAGCAGCAGCAGCAGCAGCAGCAGCGGTAGTAGTATTAGGGGAAGTAGTGGCAATAGGTGTAGGAGTAGGAGTAGTAGTTGTAGAAATTATACAGGCAGTGGAAGTAGTGGTACTAGTAGTAGTGGTAGTAATACTAGCAGTTGAAGTAGTAGTAGAAGTAGAGTAATAGGAGCTGCAGGAGCAACAATAGTAACAGTAGCAATAGCAATAATAGAAGTCCTAGTAGTAGAATTCGTAGTAGTAGTAGCAGTACTATTGGTAATGGTGGTAGTTGCAGGAGTAGTACTAGGAGTAGTTGTTGTTGTAGTAGTAGTAAGAGTAGTTGTTGTTGTTGTAGTAGTAGTAGTAGCAGCAGTTATTGTAGCAGTAGCAGTTGCATTAGTAGTAGTAATAATAGTAGTAGAAGTAGTAGTAGTATTAGTCCAAGTTGTAATATAAGTAGTAGTAGGAGTTGTAGTTGTTGGAGCAGGGGTAGTTGCAGTAGTAGCAGTAGTACAAGTAGTTGTAGTAGTAGTTGTAAAGTAGTACCAGCACCATTCGTTGTAGTAGTTGTTGTAATAGTAGTGGAAGTAGCAGTAGTTGAAGTTGTGGTAGTAGTAGTAGGTGTAGCAGTTATAGTATTAGTTGTATCAATTGTAGTAGGAATAGCAGTAGCTATAGGAGCTGTAGTTGTAGTAGCATTAGCAAAAGTAGTTGTAGTAGTAATAGTAGTATTAGTAGTGGTAGTAGTAGTAGTAGTAGTAACAGTAGTAGTAGTAGCAATCATACAAGGAGTAGTAGTAGCAGTACGAGTTGGAGTAGGAGTAGTTATAGTAATAGTAGGAGGAGGAGAAGTAGTATTAGTAGGAGATGTAGTAGGGGTAGTAGTAGGAGTTGTAGTTGTTGGAGTAGTGGTCGTAGTTGTGGTAATAGTAGTATTTATAGTAGTAGTTGTCATAGTAGTATTGGTAGTAGTAGTAGCAATAGTAGTTGTATTAGTGGTAATAGTGGTAGTAATAGGTGTTGTGGCATTAGGAGTACTAATAGTAGTAGTAGTTGTGGTAGTAGTAGTTGTAGTAGTAGTAACTATAGTAGTTGGTGAAGTAGTGGTTGTAGTAGTTGTAGTCGTAGTAGTAGTAGGAGTAGCAGTAATAGCAGGAGTAGTAGTTAAAGTAGTGGTAGCAACAGTAGTAGTAGTGGTTATTGCTGTTATAGCATTAGTAGCAGTAATAGTCATGCCAATAGTAGTCGTAGTAGTAGTTGTTGTTGTAGTAGTAGTAATATAGTTGTTGTTTTAGTATTAGCAGGAGTAGCTGTAGTAGGAGTAGCAGTTAGAGTTGTGGTACCAGCTGTAGTTTTTGTTGTATTACTAGTAGGAGTTGGGGTAGTAGTAGGAATAGTAGTCGTCATAGTTGTAGTAGGAGGAGTAGTTGTAGTAGCAGCAATAGTAGTAGTAGTAGTAGTAGTTATTGTTCTTATAGTACTAGTAGTAGTAATAGTCATGGCAATAGTAGTTGTAGTAGTTGCAATAGTAGTAGTAGTTGTAGTAGTAGTAATATAGTTGTTGTTTTATTATTAGTAGGAGTAGTTGTAGTAGGAGTAGCAGTTAGAGTTGTGGTACCAGCTGTAGTTTTTGTTGTATTACCAGTAGGAGTAGGGTAGTAGTAGGAATAGTAGTAGTCATAGTAGTAGTAGAAGGAGGAGGAGTAGTAGTAGCAACAGTAGTATTAGTAGCTATTGTTGTTATAGTATTAGTAGTAGTAATAGTCATGGCAATAGTAGTCGTAGTAGTTTCAGTAGGAGTAATATTGTTGTTTTAGTATTAGTATGAGTACTTGTAGTAGGAGTAGCAGTTAGAGTTGTGGTGCAAGCTGTAGTTTTTGTTGTATTACGAGTAGGAGTTGGGGTAGTAGTAGGAATAGTAGTAGTCATAGTAGTAGTAGGAGGAGGAGGAGTAGTAGATGAAGTAGTTGTAGCGGTAGTAGGAGTAGTGGTTTCAATAGTAGTAGATGTAGTAATAGTAGTAGTAGTTGAAGAAGTTGTAGTAGTAGTAGCAGTTGTAGTAGTGGGATTGGTTGTTGTAGTTGTAGTAGTTGGAGAAGTCGTTGCAGTAGTAGTAGTAATATTAGTTGTAGTAGTTATACTAGTTGTAGTAGTAGTAGTACTAGTAGTAGTAGTGTAGTTCTTGTAGTAGTAGCAGTAGTAGCAGTAGTAGTAGTTGTAGTAGTAGTAATACAAGAAGTACTAGTGGTACTAGTAGGAGCAGCTACAGTAGCAATAGTAGTTGTAGTAATAGTAGCAGTAGAAGTCGTAGTAATAGCAAAATTCAAGGTAATCGTAACTATGGCATTTGTAGTAGAGGTGGTAGTAGTTGTTGTTGTAGTCGGGATTGTGTTGGTAGTAGTAATACCTACAATAGGAGTAGTAGTTATAGGAATTAGACTATTAGTCGAAGTAGTAGTAGTGGTAGTAGTAGTAGTAGAAATATAAGTAGTTGTAGTAGTAGCAGTAGGAGCAGTAACAACATCAACAGCAGTAGTTATAATAGTAGTAGCAGAAGTCGTTATAATAGTCGTAGTAGCAGTAGAATTGGGGTAGCAGTAATTGAAGTATTAGTAATAGTTGTTGTTGTCTGAGTAGTAGTAGGAGTACTTGTTGTTTTATTAAAAGTAGTAATAGTAGTAGTAGTAGTAGCAGTACTAGCAGCAGCAGTAATAGCAGTTGTGCTTCTAGGAGGAGTTGGAGTAGTAGTAATTGGTGTAGTAGTAGTTGGAGTGGGGGTAATAGTAGTAGTAGGAGTTGTAGTAGCATTTGGCGTTGGAGTAGCTATCATAGTAGCTGTAGTAGTAGGTGGAGGAGGAGGAGTAGGATAAACTGTAATAGGAGTAGGAATAGGAATAGTAGTAGTAGTAATAGTAGTTGTAGTAGTGGTGGTAGTAGTAATAGTAGTAGTAGCCATTGTTGAAGTAGCAACTGTAGCAGTAGAAGTAGTTGTAGTATTCATAGTAGTTATAGTAGTAATAGTAGTTGAAGGAATACTAGTAGTTGCAGTTGTACTACAAGGAATGTAGTAGTTTCTTAGTAGCAGTAGTAGTAATAAGAGTAGTAGCAGCATAAGTAGTAGTAGTAGCAGTGGTAGTAATAGTATTAGTAGGACTAGTAGTAGTCATAGTAGTAGTAGAAGTTGCTACACTAGAACTAGTAGTAGGAATGTTTTGGGTAATAGTATTAGTACGAGTAGTAGTAGGAGGAGGAGAAGGAGAAGCAATAGTTGTAGTAAGAGTAGTCATAATAGTAATTGTAGTAGTGGCAGTAAGAGTAGTAGTAGTGGGACTAGTAGTAAAAGTAGTAGTAGTAGTAGAAGTGGTGGTGGTGGTGGAAGTAGTAGTCGTAGTAGGAGAGTTGTAACTGCAGTAGTAGTGGGCATAGTAGTAGTGGGAGTAGTAGTAGTTGAAGTTGTAGGAGTGTTAGGAGGAGGAGTAGTAGTAGTAGCAGAGTCCTAGTAGGTGTGTAGTGGCTGCAGTAGTAGTGGGCGTAGTAGTATTGGTAGTAGTCGTAGTTGAAGTTGTAGGAATGTTAGCAGTATAAGTAGTAGTTGTTGTTGTTGTTGTCGTAGTAGTAGACGTAGGAGTAGTAGTTGGAGCAGTAGTATTAGTAGTAGTAGCAGTAATCATATTAGTGTTAGTGGTATTAGTAGCAATAGTAGCAGTAGTTACAGCAGCAGTATTAGCAAGAGTAGTAGTAGTAGTAATGGTAGTTGTAGTAGTAGTTCTCGAAGTGGTTGTAGGAGGAGTAGTGGTAGTTGTAGCTATTGGAAAAGTGGTAGTAGCAATAGTAGTAGTTGTAGTAGCTCTAGGAGTTAGAGTAGGAGTAGGAATAGTTGTAGTCGTAGTAGTAGTAGTAGTAGCAGTATTAGGAGTAGGAGTTGGAATATTACTAGATGTAGTCGTGGTAGTAGTAGTCGTAGTAGCTATTGGAATAGTAGTAGTTGTAATACTATTTGTTCTTGTACTAGTAGCTGTAGGAGAATTAGTAGCAGTAGTAATAATAGTAGTTGTATTAGTAGTAGTAGTAGTAGCAGCAGTAGCTGTGGTAGTAGTAATTGCAGTAGTAGTAGTAGTAGTTGTTGTTGTCGTAGTAGTTGTAGAAGTAGGAGTTGTAGTTGTTGTAGTATTGGTAGCAGCAGTACTAGTAGTTGCAGTAGCAGTAGGAGTTGGAGTAGGAATAGCAAAGGGAGTTGTAGTTGTTGGAGTAGTGGTAGTAGCAGTAGTAGTAGTTCTAGTGGTAGTAGCAGTTAGAGTGGGAGTTGGATTAGTAGTAGTCGTAATAGTAATAGTAGTAGAGTAGTAGGAGTAGTAGGAGTCGGAGTAGTACTAGTAGCAGTAGTAGTAGTAGGATTTGGAGTAGTAGTTGACGTAGTAATTGTAGTAATAGAAGTTTTAGTAGTAGTAACAGTAGGAGTAGTAGTAGTTGTAGTAGTAGTAGTAGAAGTAATAGTAGTAGTTGTTGTAGTCATATTAGTAGTAGTCATAGTTGTAGTAGTAGAAATTGCTATTGTAGGAGTTGTAGTTGGAATAGTAGTAGGAGTTGTAGGCATTGGAGTAGTGCTAGAAGCCATACTAGTTGTAGTAGCATTACGAGTTGGAGTATAAGTAGGAATAGTTGTAGTCATAGTAGTAGTAGGAGTAGTAGAAGTAAGAGTTGTAGTAGTAGCTGTAGTAGGAGTTGTAATTGTAATACAGGTAGTTGTGCTTGTAGTAGTTATAGTAATAATATTTGTTGTAATAGTTGTAATTGTAATACAGGTAGTTGTGCTTGTCGTAGTAGTAGTAGTAGTAATAATATTTATTGTAATAGTAGTAGTAGTACTAGTAGTTGCAGTAGTAATAGTAGTAATAGTAGTAGCAGTCGTAGTAGCAGTAGTAGTTGTAGTAGTAGTAATAGTAGTATTGGATGTTATAGTGGTAATAATCTTACTAGTAGAAGTAGTACTAGTAGGTTCAGAGTAGTAGTAGTAGTAGCCGTAGCCATAGAAGAAGTAGTAGTAGTGGTAGTTGTTGTTGTTGTTGTTGTTGTTGTTGTAGTTGTAGTAGGAGGAGCAACAGTAGTAGTCATAGTCGTAGTAGTCATAGTCGTAGTAGTAGTAGTAATAGTAGTAGTAGTAGTAGTAGTAGTAGTAGTAGTAGTAGTAGTAGTAGTAGTAGTAGTAGTAGTAGTAGTAGTAGTAGTAGTATTATTAGTAGTAGTAGTGGTAGTAGCAGTTGTTGCAATAGTAATAGTAGGATGAGTGTTTGGGAAGGAGTATTAGTACGAGTGGTAGTAGTTGTCGGAGTAGTACTTAGAGCCATAGTTGTAGTAAGAGTAGTCATAATAGTAGTAGTAGTCATATTAGTAGTATTAGTACTTGGAGTAGTAGTCGTAGAAGTCCTATGCCAGGAGTAGTAGCATTTATAGTAGTAAAAGTAGTGGTAGTAGCAGAAGAAGTAGGAGGAGGAGTGTTAGTATTAGTAGTAGTGCTAGTATTCGCAGTAGTAGTTCCAGTGGTAGTAGGAGTTGTAATATTAGCAATTGTACTCGTAGTAGAAGTAGTTGTAGTAATAGTAGTAGTAGTAGTGGTCGTAGTAGTTGTAGTAGGAGTAGTTGTAGTAGTTGTTGTGGTAGTAGCAGCAGACATAGTAGGAATAGTAGTAGTAGGAGTCAGAGTAGGAGTGGTAGTTGCAAAAGTAGTAGCTATAGTAGTAGTGGAAGTAGTAGTATGCGTTGGAGTAGGAGTCGGATTAGGAGTGGTAGTTGCAAAAGTAGTAGTTGTAGTAGTAGTGGAAGTAGCAGTATGCATTGGAGTAGGAGTTGTAGTAAGAGTTGGTGGACCAGTAGTTGTAGATGGAATGGTAGTAGTGCAAGTCATAGTAGGAGTAGTAGTAGTTGCGACTCCTCTAATAGTAGTAGTTGTAGTAGTAGTAGTAGTTGTTGTTGTTGTTGTAGTAGTAGCAGCAGCAGGAGTAATAGTTGTTGTTGTAGTAGGCGTATTGTAGTAGTAGTAGTGGTAGATGACGTAGGAGTTGGAGTAGCTGTACTAGTAGTAGTAGAAGTAGTTGTAGTAGTAGTAATATTAGCAGCAACAATAGTAGTAGTCATAGTAGCAGTAATAGTTATAGTAGTAGTAACAATAGCTGCAACAGTACTAGTACTAGTAGTGGTAGCAGTATAAATCGTAGTAGTTGTAGAAGTAGTAATAGGAGTAGTAGTAGGAGTAGTTGTCATAGTAGTAGTAGTAGTAGTGGTAATTGTAGCAATAGTAGTAGTAATAGTAGTAGTTAAAGTAGCAGTCTGTGTAGTAGTCGTAGTAGTAGTGGTAGTGGCTGTAGCAGCAGTTGTAGTGTTGGTAGCAGTAGTAGTACTACAATTAGCAACGGCAGCAGCAACAGCTGCATTAATTGCAGTTGTAGTAGTTGTAGTTGTAGTAATATAAGCAGTAGTAGCGACATTAGCAGTACTAGTAACAATAGTAGTTGTAGTAGTAGGAGAAGTAGTAGAAATAGTAGTAGTTGTAGCAGCAACAACAACAGTAGTAGTAATTATAGTAGTAGTATAGTAGTAATAGTAGTAGGGGTCGTAGTGTAGTAGAAGCCACAGCAGTAGTTGCACTTGTTGTTGCAGAAGTAGTTGTTGTAGCAATAATAGTCGTAGCTATAGTAGTAGTCATAGTCGTAGCAGCAGCTACAACAGTAGTAATGGTTGAAGTAATAATAGCTGTTGTCATAGCTATAGTAGTTGCATTAGTCGTAGTAGTAATAATAGCTGTAGTAGTGGCCGCAACAGTAGCAGTGGCCGCAACAGTAGCAGTAATAGCATCAGCAATAGCAGTAGTACTAGTAGTAGTAGCAATAGCAGTAGAAGCATTAGTACTGGTAGTAGTAGTAATAGTAGTAGTAGGATCCGTACTAGCAGTAGTAGCAGTAGCTGTAGTAGTTGTTGTTGTAGTAGTAGCAGGAGCAGTAGGAGCAGACGATGTATTAGTAGTAGTTGTAGTAATTGTAGTAACAGTAGTAGCAGGAGAACTTGGAATAGTAGTAGTAGTAGCAATAATAGCAGCAGCAGTAGGAGCCGTAGTAGCAACAGCAGAAACAACAGCAGTAGCTACGGTAGCTGCAGCAGCAACAGCGGCAGTACAGCTAGTTGTAGTAGTAGTAGTAGGAGCCGAAATTGTAGTAGTAGTAGTTGTTGTTGTAGTAGTGGTAGTTGTTGTTGTTGTTTTAGAAGTAGCAGTACTACTACTTGTACTACTATTACTATTGCTGCTATTACTACTACTATTACTATTGCTCCTACTACCACTAATCCTACTGCTGCTCCTACAATTACTTCTACCACTACTACAACTATGACACATACTACAAATAGTACTACTGCTTCTTGAACTACCACTACTAGTGTGAAAACTGCTACTACCCCAACAATGGATGCTACTATTACTTTTACTATTTCTACTTCTACTACAACTACTATTGCTACAGCTGCTTCTACTACTACTGCTGTTGCTGTTGCTACTGCTACTACGACTGCTTCAACTGCTACTATGACTAGCACTACTACTACTACTACAACTACTACTACAATTCCTACCACTATAACTACTACTGCTACTACTACAACTGCAAGTACTAATTATGTTACTATTAATAATAATACTACCACTTCTGCCACTCTACCATTGCTCCTACTACTACTGTTGTTACAACTATTACTACTTCTTCCCCTACTTGTATTGATTCTGCAACTACTACTGCTATGGCTACTACTACTTCTCCAACAACTACTGCTACTATTGCTACAATGACTACTACTGCTATTGCTTCTACTACAGCCTAAACTACTACTACAACAACTACTGCTACTGTGACTACTACTACTATTGCTACTACTAATACTATATTAGTACTACCACTTCTACTGCTCCTACAACAACTAATACTACTGCTGCTACTACAAATACTGCTTTTGCCAATATTACTACTACTACTGTTGCTACTACTACAATTATTACTACCACAACTACTACTATAGCTACTACTACTGCTACTATTGCTACTACTACTACTAATGTTGCTTCTACTACTACTGCTACAACCACTCCTACTGCTGTTACTACAACTACGACTAATACTACTACTATAACTGCCACTATGGCTGCTACTGCTACTGCTACTACCATACTACGACTGCTACTACTGCTACTACTACTAAAACTACCACCACAACCACTAATATTGCTACTTTGCTTCTACTACTACTGCTGCTGCTACTACTACCACTACAACTGTTACTACTAGTGCTATTGCTACTACTACAACTAGTACTACTACTATTACTGCTAGTATTGCTACTATTGTCACTAATACTACTACTACTACTATTATTTCTTCAACTGCTACTATCGCTACTTCTACTACTACAACAATAACAACTATTACCACTTCTACTACTACAATTACTACTACTACTACAACTTGTACTATTATTACCACTACTTTTGTTATTGCTACTACTACTACTACTAGTACTACTACTTTATTTCTCCTCCTACTACTACTACTACTATTAATATGACTACTACTACTACTACTACTATTACTACCGCTACTACTACTACTACTACTACAACTACTGTAATTCTCGTACTACGACTACTACTGCTACTACTATGACTACAACTACTACTACCACAACTAATACTACTACTACTATAAATACTACTACTGCTACTACTATCACTATGATTGCTACCACTGTGATTACTGCAATTACAGCCACTACTACCGGTACTACTACAACTGCTGCTGCTGCTCCTATTATTTTTACAACTACTGCTATGGCTGGTAGTACCGCTAATACCAACACAACTAGTACAACAATAACGACTAATACTACTATTGCTACTACTACTATAACTTCTGCTACTACAACTACTACAACCACTACTAGTACTAATACCACAACTACAACAACTACTTCTACTACGGCAACAACAATAACAGCAACTACCACTGCTACTAGTACTATTACTACTACTACTATGCATTGTACTACTTCTACTACTACTGCTGCTACTACAACTACAGATATTGCTACTCCGACTACTACATCTTCTACTACTACTACTACAACTGCTCCTACCATGACTAGCACTACAACTACTACTGCTCTTGCTAGAATTACCACTTCTACAACTACTACAATAACTTCTTCTACTGCTACTCTACTGCTATTGCTATTGCTACTATTGCTTCTAGTACTACGACAATAACTACTACAACAACTACTACTACTACAATAACTACTAGTACTACAACTCCTACCACTATTACTACTACTACAACCACTCCTTCTAATACTACTACTAATGCTACTACTATACCTACTACTATTGCTACTACTAATACAACTATAGCTCCAATTACTACTGCTACCACTATTACAGCTACTACTATTGCTACTACAGTTACTACTGCTGCTGCTACTGCTACTACAATTGCTACTTCTACTACTACTAATGCTGCTACTTCCACTGCTACTACTCTTACTGCTACAACTACTACAATTACTATTGCTATTACTATTACAACAACTACTACTGCTACTACTACAACTGCTATGACTGCTACTATTGCTACATCTACCGCTACTACAATTATAGCTACTACTACTACTGCACTTGCTACTACTACTCCTCCTCCTACTACTACTATGATTGCTACTACTGCTACTACTACTACTAGTACTACAACTACTACTACAATTACTACTACTGCAAATATTACTACTATTACTACTACTACTGCTTCGATAGCTACTAGTACTACAACTATAACTTCTTTTGATACTACTTTTGCAATAACAACTAATGCTACTAACTCTGCTACTACTACTACTACTAACTGCTACTTCTTCTACTACTACTACTACTGCTACTGCTACTACTACTATCGCTACTACCACTACTACTACTGTAATTACTAACTACTACTACTACCCCTACAACTACTATTGCTACTAGTACTATTGTTGTTGCTGCAACTACAATAGCTGCTACTACTACCACAACTATAGCTACTACTGCTACTCCTACCATTGTTGCTACTACTACTACTACTACTAATACTACAATAGCTGCTACTACTACTACAACAATTGTTACTACCACTATTATTACAACTGCTGCTACGAGCACTATAAAATCTACTACTACTACAACCACTACTACTACTATTGCTACTACTACTTCTATTGCTGGTACTGCTGGAACTACTACTACAACTACTTCTACTTGCACTGCTTGTACTACAACTACTAAAACTACAATGATAGCTATTACTGTTACAACTACTACTACTTCTACTACCACTTCTACTACCACTACAACTACTAGAACTACCACTTCTCATACTGCTACTAATACTACTACTACTACTGCTTCCACTGCAACTGCTACTACTATTATGGTTACTACTACTACTACACCTACTACTACAACTGTGTCTGCTACTACTTCTATTACTACTTCTACTACTACTCCTGCTTACACTACTAGTGCTACTGCTACTACTCGTACTACTACTAATGCTACTACTACTACTACTACTTGTTCTGCTACTACTACAACTCCTACTACTACTATTGCTACTACTGCTACTACAGCTACTACTACTACTGTTATTGTTACTATAGCTTCTACTACTGCTACTCTTACTACCACTACTACTACTACTATTACAACTACTACACCTGCTACTACTACCCCTACTACTACATCTTCCACTGCTTCTAATACTACTACTAATACTTCTATTACTGCTACTATTGCAATAACTATTACTATTTCTACTGCTATAACTAATACAATCACCTCGACTAGTTCTGCTATTACTATGACTACTACTATGACTACTACAAGTACTACTACTACTACTACTACAACTACCATTACTACCACTACTGTGATTGCTACTAGAACTACTAGTACCAATATCGCTACTAATACTACTACTGCTACTACCGCTACTTATGATACTGCTACCACTACTACCACTACTACTATACTAATGGAACTACTACAACTACCAGAGCTGCTGCTGCTGCTACTACTATTGCTATAGCTACTGCTACTACTAGGACTACTACTACAGTGAATACAACTACTAATGCTATAATTGCTTCTACAACTAATACTCTTACTAGTACTCTTACTATTACTCTTACTATTACTGCTGTTACTACTACTATTGTCACTATTACTACTTTTGCTACGGTAGCTACAACTGCTACTATTAATACTACAACTACTCCTACTATTATCGCTGCTACTTGTACTACTACTACAATTACTACAACTGCTGCTACTCTACTGCTATTATTACCACTACTATTACTACTACTATAATTACTATTACTACTATTACTACTGCAACAACTACTAATATGGCTACTTCTACTACTACTACTAGAACTACTACTACTACCACTACTATTACTACTGCTACTCTTACTATTTCTACTGCTACAACTATTACTATAGCTGCTACTACCACTACTACTACTACTATTACGATTGGTATTACTGTTACTACTACCACTGCTACTCCTATTAGTAGTAGTGGGAGTAGAAGTAGCAGTAGTAGTAGAAGTAGGATCAGTAGAAGCAGCAGCAATAGTAGAACTAGTAGTAGTATTATAAGAGTATTAGTAGTAGTAGCAGTGGGAGTAGTAGTAGAGGTAGTAGTAGTAGCAGTAGAAGAAGTTGTAGTACTAGTAGTAATAGTAGCAATAGTATAGATTATTGTAGTAGTGGTATTAACAGCAGTTGTATAGATGGTAGTTGTAGTGGCAGGAATAGTAGTAGTAGAAGTAGTAGCATTGGCAAGAGTAGCAGTAGTAGTAGTAGTAGTTGTTGTAGTCATAGTAGTAGCAAAAGGAGCATTGGTGGTAGTAGAAGTAGTAGAAGCTGCAGTAGTACTATTAGTAGTAGCAGCAGCTGTAGTTATAGTAGTAGTAGTACTAGTACTAGTTCCAATAGTAGTAGTGGTATTAGTAGCAGGAATAGGAGTAGCAAAAGTAGTAGTAGCAACAGAAGTATTTGTAGTTGTAGCTATGGTAGTAGTTCCAATAGCAACAGTAGCAATAATAGTTATTGTTGTAGCAGCACTGGTAGTAGTAGTTCTAATAGCAACAGAAGTACTAGTAGATATTGTTGTCGCAGCAGCAACAATAGTAGTTGTTGTATTAGCAGCAGCAGCAATAGTAGAAGTAGTAGTAGCAGTAATAGTAGTTGTAGTAGTCACAGTAGTAGTTATAGTAGTAGTAGTAGAAGTAGTTGTAGTAGTATAAGTAGTAGCAGTAGTAGTTGTTATTGCTGTGGTTGTTGTTGTTGTTGCTATTATTGTTGTTGTTGTTGTTGTTGTTGTTGTTGTTGTTGTTGTTGTTGTTGTTGTTGTTGTTGTTGTTGTTGTAGTAGTAGTAGCTGTAGTGGTAGAAACAGTAGCAATAGTACTAGTTGTAGTAGTTGTAGTATTAATAGCAGTAGAATAGGTAGTAATAGTCGTAATAATGGTAGTAGCAGGAATAGTAGTAGTAGAAGCAGTAGTAGCCATATTAGTAGTAGTAGATGTAGTAGTAGAAGTAGCAGTAGTAGTAGCTGTAGTAGAGGCTGGAGTAGTAGTAGTATTAGTAGTAGCAAAAGTAGTAGCGGTAACAATTATAGTAGTAGTTGTTGTTGTAGTGGTAATAGCAGTAGTAGTGTTTCTTGTTGGGGTAGTAGTAGTTGATGTGGTAGTGTAGTAGTTATAGAAATAGTGGTAGTAGTAGTAGTAGTAGTAGTTGCAGTAATACAAGTAGTGCCAGCACTAGTAGTAGCGGCGATAGTATTAGTTGCAATAGTTGTACTAGTAGTAATGGTAATTATAGTAGAAGAAGTAGTAGTAGTAGCAGTAGTGCTAGTAGCGACGATAGTAGTATTAGTAGTTGTTGTAGTAGTCATAGTGGTAGTAGCAATAATAGTAGTAGTAGTAGTAGTAGCAGCAACTGTTGTAGTTGTAGCAACAGTTGTAGGAGTAGTAGTGGTAGTAGTAGTAGCAGTAGCAGAACTTTGAGCAGTAGCAATAGTAGTAGCAGTAGGAATAGCAGCAATAGTAAGTATAGTATTAATAGTAGTAGTGGTCGTAATAGTAGTAGCAATGGTAGGAATTGTAGAAGTTGTAGTGTATTAGTAATAGTATTTGTTGTAGTGGCAGTAGTTGTAGAACTTGTCGTACTAATAGAATTAGTGGCAGAAGTTATAGTAGTTATAGCAGTAGTAGAAGTTGTAGCAATAGTGGTAGCATCAGTAGCAGTAGCAGTAGTAGTAGCATTGATAGTAGTAATAGTAGTAGCATTAGTAGCGAAAGTAGTAGTCGTAGTAGTGGTGGCAATAGTAGCAGTAGTAGCCATAGTTGCTTAAGTGATAGCAATAGTAGCAGCAGTAGCTATAGTAGTTGTAGCAGTAATAGTTGTAGTAGTAGAAGTTGTATTAGTACTAGTAACAATAGTATTAATAGTCATAGTAGCAATACTAGTAGTAGCAGTGGTAGTAGTAGTAATAGTAGTATTAGAAGATGTTGCAGTTGTAGTAGTTACAGTGGTGGTAGCAGTAGAAATTTTAGTAGCAGAAGCTGTAGAATTTCTTATAGTAATATTCATAGTAGTAGTCATAGTAACAGCAAAAATAGTGGACGACAATCCCAACAGTAATGTGCTGAATCATTATAGTTCATTAGCATTTCCTTTTGATCCTTGTAGTAGTAGTTGTAGTAGTATCATTAGTAGCATTTGCAGTAGCAAAAGCTATAGTAATAATGGTAGCCATAGGCGTAGTGGTAGTAGTATTTGTAGTAGTTGTAGTTGTTGTTGTAGTAATAGTAATAGTAGCAGCAACAGTAGTAGAACTAATAGTACTAGAAGCAGTAACATTAGTGGCAGTCAAATTAGTGGTAGCAGTAGTGGTAGTAGTAGCAATAGTAGTAGTAGCAGTTGTTGTTGTTGTTGTTATTGTAGCAACAGTAATAGAAGTAGAAGTAGTAGTACAGGTAGTAGTAGCAATAGTTGTTGTAGTAGTAGTAGTTGTAGTGGCAGTCGTAGAAGTGGTAGTAGTCGTAGCAGTAGTAACCATAGTAGCTGTAGCAGAACTAGTAGTACTCATGGCAGTAGTAGTTATAGCAGTAGTAGAAGAAGTAGTAGTAGTAATAGAAGTAGTAATAGAACTAGAAGTAGTAGTAGTGGTAGTTGTAGTACTACTAGTAGTAATAGTAGTAGCAATAGCGGTAGTAGTAATACTAGTAGTAGTAGTCGTAGCAGCGGCTGTAGCATTAGTTGGAGTAGCAGTAGTAGTAGCTGCAGTAATTGTTGTAGTAGAAGTAGTAGTAGTCATAATAGTTGCGGCTACAACAATAGTAGTATTAGTCGTTTTGGTAGCAGCAGCGGCAGTAGTTGTAGTAGTAGTGGTAGCAGCAACTATAGCAATTGTAGCAGTTGTAGCGGCTGCTGTACTAGTTATGGTGGTAGTAGTGGCAGCAGTAACATTAGGTGTACCAACTGTAGTAGGACCAGTAGTAGTAGTGATAGTTGACGTAGTAGGAGCAGTTGTTGTTGTTGTAGTAGTAGTAGCAGCATCAGCAGCAGTTATAGCAGCAATAGCAACAAAGTTATACTAGCAGTAGCAGTTGTAGTAGTAGTAGTAGTAGCATTAATAGTAGTAGTAGTAATTATTGTAGTATTAGTAGTAGCAGAAATAGTAGTAGTATTAGTTGTAGTAGTTGTAGTAGCAGTAGAAGTAGTAGAAGTAGTAGTAGCAGTAGTAGCAGCAGTAGCAGCAGTAATACTAGGAGCAGTAGTAGTGGTTTTAGGAGTGACAACAGCGGTAATAGTAGTATAAGTAGTTGTAGTAGCTGTATTAGTTGGAGTATCAGTTATAGCAGTGGAGGTTGTAGTAGTAGTAGCAGTAGGAGTAGTAGTTATAGTAGTTGGAGCCGTAGTAGTAGTGGTGGCAGTAGTAAAAATAGTAGGAGTAGGGGTAGTAGTTGTAGATGGAGCAGTAGCAGTGAGCGTATTAGTAGCAATTGTAGTAGTAGTTGGAGCGATATTAGTAGATGTAGTAGTAGCAGCAATCGTAGTTGTAGGAGCAGCAGCAGCAGTAGAAGTAGTAGTTGCAGTAGTTAGTTCTGAAATAGTAGTAGTCACAGTAGTAGCAGGAGTAACATTACTAAAAATAGTAGTAGTTATAATAGTAGTAGTAGCAAGAGTACTAGTAGTAGTAGTTGCCATAGTAATAGTTGTAAAAGTGGCAGCAGCAGTAGTAGTAGAAGTTGAAGTATTAGTAGAAGCAGCAACATTAGTAGTAGGAGCAGTAGTAGTGGTTTTAGTAGTAGTCGTAGCAGTAGTAGTAGCATTCCAAGAAGGAACAACAATAGTAGTTTTAGTAGTTGTAGAAGAAGCAGTGGTAGGAGTAATAGCTGTAGTAATAATAGCAATAGTCATAGTCGTCAAAGAAGTGGCAATAGTAGTAGAAACAGTAGCAGTAGTCACAATGATAGTAGTAGTAGTAGCAGCAACAACAACAGTATTAGTAGTAAAAGTAGTAAAAGCTGAAATAGCGGTTGTGGTAGTAGTAGTAGAAGTAGTGGTAGTAGCCATAGCAGTAGCAGCAGCAGTGGCAATAGTAGCAATAGTAGTAATAGTACTGGTAGTAGCGATAATAGCAATAGTAGCAGTAGTAGCAGGAGAAGTAGTTGTTGTGTTTGTAGTAGTAGTAGTAGTTATTATAGTAGCAATAGTAGTAGAAGCAATAGTAATAGTACCTGCAGCAGTAGTAGTTGTTGTTATAGTAGTATTAGTGGCAGTAGTTCTACTAGCAGCAGCAGAAGTAGTAATAAAAGTAGTAGTTCTAGTAGTAGAAGTAGTAGCAGCAGGAGTTGTTGTAGTACTAATAATACTAGCAGTAGTAGTAGGAGAAGCAGTAGTTTAGTTGTAATAGTCGTAATAGTAGGAGAAGAAGTCATAGTAGTAATAATAGAAGTAGCAGTATTAGTTTTGATCCTAGTAGAAGTTGTTGTTGTAGTAGAAGTAGCAATAGTTTTTATAGTAGTAGTAGAAGTAGCAATTGTAGCAGTAGTCGTCATAATAGTCATAGTGGTTATAGTACTAGTTGCATTTGTAGTAGTATAAGTAGTAGTTGTAGTAGTAGTCATAGTAGTAATAGCATCGGTAGTAGCAGCAGTTATAGTAGCACAGGTAGTAGGAGTAGCTATACAAGTAGTTGCAGTAGTAGTAGTAATAGTAGAAGTAGTAGTAGTAGTAGAAGTAGTAGTAGTACAAGTAGTTGTAGTAGTAATAACAGTAGTGGTAGTAGCTATATCGGCAATAGCAGTAGTGGTAATAGCAGCAGTAGTACTAGAAGTAGTACGAATATTAGTTGTTGTTGTTGTTGTTGTTGTTGTTGTAGTAGTAGTAGTAGCAGTAGTAGTAGTAATAATAATAGAAGTAGTTGTAGCAATAGTAGCGGCATTAGCAGCAATTGGTGTCATAGTAGTACAAGTAGTAGTAGCAACAGTAGTAATAGTAGTAATAGTACTAGTATTAGTAGTAGTAGTAGTTGCACAAGTTGTTGTAGTAGTAGTAGCAGCAGCATTAGGAGTAGTTGTAGTTGTAGTAGTAGTAATACTAGTAGTATTAGCAGTAGCAGCAGTAGTAGTTGTAGTAGTATTGCTAGTTGTAGTTGCAGGAGGAGGAGTCTCAGTAGTGGTGGTAGCAGTAGTTATAGTAGTAGTTGTCGTAGTTGTAGTAGTATTACTAGGAGTAGCTGTTGGAGAAGCAGCAGTAGTAGTAGTTGTTGTTGTTGTTCTATTACTAGGAATAGTTGCAGTAGAAGGAGGAGTACAGGTAGTAGTAGCAGTAGTGGTAATAAAAGTAGTAATAGTAGTGAAAGTTGTACTACTAGTAGTAGTAGTGATGGTAACAATAGGAGAAGTTGTAGTTGTAGTAGTAACCATAGGAGTTATTGTAGTAGTGTTAGTCATAGTAGTGGTAGTATTAAGAGTAATAATAGTAGTTTGTTCGAGTAGTAGGAGTGCTTGTAGTAGTAGTGTCATAGTGGAAGCTATATTAGTAGTATTAGAAGTAGTGGCAACAGTAGTAGTAGCAATAGTTGTATTAGCAGTAGTAGTAACAGGAGTTGCATTAGTCATAGAAGTAGTAATAGCTATTGTTTTAGTAGCAATTGGGGTAGTAGTAGTATCAATTATACCAATAGTGGAAGTAATAGTAGTAGTAGCAGCAACAACAGCAGCAGTTATATTAGTCATAGAAGTAGCAGTAGCAGTAGCAATAGTAGGAGCAATAGTACTAGAAATATGACTATTTGTAGTAGTGGTAATGCTAGTAGCCGAACTAGTTGCAAGAGTTGTTTCAGGAGGAGGAGTAGTAGTAGTAGGAGGAGGAGGAGGAGGAGTAGTAGTAGAAAAAGTATTATAAGTAGCAGTAGATGTAGTAGAAGTTGTAGTAGTTGTTGTTTTTCTTGTTGTTGTTGTTGTTGTTGTTGTTATTGTTATTGTTGTTGTTGTTTGTTGTTGTTGTTGTTGTAGTAGTAGTACTGGTAGTAGCAATAGTAGTACTACTAGTATTAGGAGCAGTAGATGTAATAGTAGTAGCAGTAGTTATTGTTGTAGAAATAGTAGTGGTAATAGTAGTATTTGTAGTCATAGTAGTAATGCTAGTAGGAGTAGTAGTAGTTGGAGTAGTATAAGTAGTAGTAATAGTGATGTAGTTGTTGTAGTAGTAGTAGTCATTGTAGTAGTAGTAGCAAGAGTAGTAGCAGCAGGAGGAGTAGTCATCGTAGTTGTAGTAGTAGTGGTCATTGTAGTAGAAGTAGTAGTAGTAGAAGTGGAAGTAGTAGTGGTGATGGTGGTAGTAGTAGTTGTTGTTGTTGTTACTGTAGTAGTAGCAGTAGTTGTAGTTGTGGTAGTAGCAGTAGCCGAAGTAGTGGTAGTAGTAGTATTTGTAGTCGTAATAATACTACTAGTATTAGTAGTAATAGTCATAGTAATAGTAGTAATAGTAGTATTAGCATCTATAGTGATAGTAGTTGTAGTTGTAGGAGTTGTAATAGTAGCAGTAGTAGTAGTAGTAGTAGTAGTAATAGTACTAGAAGCAGTAGTAGTTGTTCTTATGGAATTGGTAGCGGTGGTAGTAGTAGTTGTTGTCATCGTAGAAGTAGCAGTAGTCATTGTAGGAGTAGTAGCAGCAGCAGTAGTAGTAGTGGTGGTGGTGGTAGTAGTAGTAGCAGTAGCAGTAGTAATAGCAGTAGTAGCAGCAGCTGTAGTAGTTGTAGTAGTAGTAGTCGTAGTAGTAGCTATAGTTGTAGTATAAGCAGTAGTAGCTGGAGTTGTTGTAGTAGTTGTCATAGTAGCAATAACAGCAAGGGTAGTAGTAGTAGTAGTAGTAGTAGTAGTAGTAGCAGTAGTTGCAATAGTAGCAATAGTAGTAGCAGTAGCAGTAGTAGCAAAGGCAGTAGTATTATAAGTAGTTGAGTAGTAGTAATAGTAGTAGTAGGAGTGGTTGTCGTAGTAGTACTTGTCATTGTAGTAGCAGCAACAGTAGTGCTAGTAGTAGCAGCAATAGTTATTGTTGTTGTTGTAGTAATAGTAGTACTATAACTAATAGTTGTAGGTGTAATAGTAGTAGTAGCAATAGCCGCAGTAACCGCAAAAGTAGTAGTAGTTGTAGTTGTAGTAGAAGTAGCTATAATAGTGGCAGTACTAGTTGTTGTAGCCGGAGTAGTATTAGTGCTAGTAGTAGCACTAGTAGTACAGGTAGTAGCAGTTGTAATAGTTGTCGTTATTGTAGTAGTAGTAGCAACAACAGCAATAGTAGCAATAGTAATTATTGTTGTTATAGTAGCAAAAGTTGTAGTTGTATAAGTTGTGGAACTAAAAGTAGTTGTCAAAGTAGCCACAGAAGTAGCGAAAGTTGTAGGATTAGTAGTAGTAGTAGTAGTCATTGAAGCAGTAGCAGTAGTATTAGTAATAATATTAGTAGTTATCGTAGTAGTTGTAGAAGAAGTAGTAGTAGTAGTTGTAGTAATAAGGGAGAAGATGCATTTCTAGTAGTAGTTGTTGTTGGAGTAGCAGTAGAAGCAATAGTAGTTACAATATTAGTAGTCTTAGTAGTAGTTGGAGTAGTGTAGTAATAGGTGCATTCGCAGCTGTTGCAGTAGTAGCAGTAGCACTAGTTGTAGTAGGAGTAGTAGTATTAACTGTAGTTGACATAGTAGCAATACTAGTATTAGGAGGAGGAGGAGGAGGAGTAGTAGCAAAAGAATTAGTAATCATAGTAGTAGTAGTAGTAGAAATAATAGTGGCAGTATTAGTAGTAGTAGTAGTTGCTGTAGTAATAGAAGTTGTAGTAGCAATTGCAGTAGTAGTTGTTGTAGTAGCAGTAGTAGCAGTAGTAGTAGTAGCAGTGGTAGCAATAATTATAGCAATAGCAGTAGGAGTAGCAACAACAGTAGTAGTAGAAGTAGTAATAGTTGTTATTATAAGAGAAGTAGTTGTAGTAGTAGTAGTAGTAGTAGTACTAGTAGTAGTACTAGTAGTGCAGTGGCTCTAATAGTAGTGGTAGTAGCAGCAACAGTAGTAGTAAGGGTAGTAGTAGAAGCAATAGTAGCATCATTAACTTTAATAATAGTAGTAGTAGTAGTAGTAGCAGCAATAGTAGCAGTAGTAGTTGTTTTAGTAGCGAGTGTGTTAGCAGAAGCAGCAATAGTAGTAGAACTAGTAGTGGTAGTAGAACTAATACAAGCGGTACCAGTAGCAATAGGAGGAGGAGTGGTCGTAGTAGTAGTGGTGGTTGCAACAACAACAACAGCAGCTATAGTAATATTACTAGGAGTAGTAACAATAAAATTAGTAGCCACAATAGTAGTAGTAGTAGTAGAAGTCGTAGTAGTAGTACTAGTACTACTAATAGTAGCAGTAGCTGTAGTAGCAATAGCAAAAGTAGTAGCAGTAGCATTAGTGCTTGTAGTAGTAGCTGTAGTAGTTGTAGTAGGAGTAGTAGTAGTAGTATCAGGTGAAGTAGTAGTAGTTGTAGTAGTAGCAAGAGTAGGAATAGCAGTAGTTGTTGTTGTTGTAGTAGTAGTAGTAGTTGTAGGAGTAGTAGTGGAAGTAGTAATAGCAATAGTAGTAGTAGGAGTAGCAGTGGAAGTAGTTGTAGCAATAGTAGTAGTAGTAGTAGCTATAGCAATAGAAAGTAGCAGCAACAGTAGTAGGAGTAGTAGCTCTAGTAGTAGTAGTAGTATTAATACTAGTAGTAGTGGTAGTAGTGGCAATAGTAGTAGTAGTCACAGCAATAGTAGTAGTAGTAATAGTAGAAAAGTAGGAGTAGTAGTATTAGTAGCAGTATCAGCAATTAAAGCAGCAACAATCATTGTAGTAGTTGTAGTAGTAGTAGTCTCCGTAGTAGTAGTAGCAGTCTAAGTATTAGTAGCAGTAGCAGCAAAAGCAGCAGCAGCAGCAGTAGTAGTGGTTATATTAGTTGTAGTAGCAGCATTAATACTAGCAATAGTAGTTGCAATAGTGGTAGTAGCAGTAGAAGTAGCAGCAACAGTGGCCATAGTTGTTGGTGTACAAGTAGTAGTAGTAGCAGTAGTAGCCGCAGTAGTAGTCGTAGTAGTAGAAGTAGCAGTAGTCAAAATAGCAGTAGTTGTCATGGTAACAGTAGTAGCAGTATTAGTAGTACAAATAGGAGTAGTAGCGGTTATAGTAGTAGCAACAGTAGTAATCATAGTAGTAGCAGTCACTGTAGTAGCCGCTGTTGTAATAGTTGTCATATTAGTACTAGTAGTAGTAGAAGTAGTACTAGTAGTAATAGTAATAATAGTAGTAGCAGTAGTAATAGTCATAGTAGTCGTAGTAGCAGTAGTAGTGGTAATAGCAGTAGTAGTAATAGTATGAGAAGTTGTAATAATAACAGTAAGAGTAGTTGCAGTAGTAGTAGTGCTAGTAGTAGTACAGGTATAATAGTAGAAGTAGTAGGAGTTAGAGTAGTCGTAGGAATAGGTGCCAAAGAAGGAGTAATAGTAGAGTAGTAGTTGTAGTAGTGCTTGCAGTAGTAGCAACAATTGTAGTGGTATTTGTAGTGGTAGTGACAACAGCAGTTGCAGTAGCCGAAATAGCGTAGTGGTAATAGTAGCGGTAGTTGTTATAGTAGAAATAGTAGCCGTAGTAACACTAGTAGGGATAGTAGTGGTAGTAGTAGCAGCAGCTGTAGTAACAATAGTAGTTGCTGTAGATGTTGTAACAGTACTAGTAGCAATTGCAGTAGTAGTTCTTGTAGAAGTTGTAGCAGTAGTAGTAGGAGAATTTGTAGAAGTAGTAGTGGCGTAGTAGTAGCAGCAGTAATTCTATTATTATTAGTATTAGTTGTATTAGTAATAGTAGTATTGTAGTAGTAGTTTTAGTTGTAATAGCATTTTATGTAGCAAAAGTATGGTAGTAGTAATATTAGTAGTAGTTGTAATAGTAGTAGCAATAGTAGGAGTAGTAACAGAAGTTATAGAAGTAGCAGTGGTAGCTGTTGTAGTGGTAGTAACAATAGTAGCAACAGTAGTCGTTGTACTAGTAGCTGTAGTAGTAGTAGTAGCAGTAATAGTAGCAGTTGTAGTACAAGTTGTAGTTGTAGCAATTGTAATAGTAGTAGTAATATTAGTAAGAGTAGTGACAATAGTAGTTGGAGTAGTAGCAGCTGTAGCAGTAGGAGTTGGAGTAGTAGTGGCTATAATAGTAGTAGTTGTTGTTGTAGGAGTTGCAGTTGAAGCAGCAACAGTAGTAGCAGTGTTAAAGAGTAGTAGCAATAGTAGTTGTAGTAGTAGTAATAGTAGTAGTAGTAGTAGTCGTAGTAGTCACCGTAGTAGTAGTAGATGTGGTTGTTGTAATTGCAGTAACAACAATATTAGTAGGAGGAGATGGAGTAGTAGTAGTTGTTGTTGCAGAAGTAGTAGTAGTAGTATCGATAGTAGTATCACTAGTAGTAGCAACTATAGAAAAAATAGGATTAGTAGTAGCAGTTGTAGCAGTGGTAGTGGCTGTATAAATAATAGTAGTGGCAATAGCAGCAGTAGTAATTGTTGCAGTAGTAGAAGCAGTAATAGTAGTAGTAGCCGTGGAGGTATTAGCAGTAGTAGTGAAAGTAGTAACAGTAATAGTCGTAATATTAGTAGTAGTAGAAGTATTAGTAGCAGTAGTAACATTAGCAGTGGTAGAAGTAGTAGCAGTGGTTCTAGTAGCCGTAGTTCTAGAATTAGCAATAGCCGCAGTAGCAGAACTACTACTACTACTCTTACTACTTTTGCCACTACTACTATTCCAACTAGTACTGTTACTATTACTACAACTACTACATCTATTAGTACTGTTACTACTACTGCTGCTGCTACTAGAACTACAACTCCTGCCGCTACTACTACTGCTGCCGCTGTTATTACCACAATAACACGAGTACTGCTACTACTACAATAGCAACTATTACTACTACTACCACTACTACACCTACTAGTATGATTACTACTACTACTGCTACTGCTACTACAACTACAACTCCTTCCGCTATCGCTACTGCTACTACTACTACTATTATTATTACCACCACTACTACTACTACCATTACCACAACAACAACTACTGCTGCTGCGACTACTACTACTTCTACTACTACTACTACTACAATGCAAACTACTACTACTACTATAACTATTCTAGCTCCAACTCCTACTACTACTACTTATACTCCTACCACTACTACTAATGCTACCAATACTACTACTCCAACTACTATTACTACTACTACTACTACAACTACTACTCCAATTACTACTACCACTACTACTACCACTACTCCTACTACTACTCCCACTCCAACTCCAACTACTACTACTATACTACTTCTCCTACAAGTACAACTAATGCCATTACTACTACAACAACAACTACTACTCCTATTACTACTATTACTACTTCTACTACTGCTACTACAATCACTAGTATCACTCATACTATTACTTCTACTTCTACTACTACTACTATGACTGCGAAGGCCACTACTACTACTGTTGTTGCTGCTGCACCTACTTCTACTACTGTTGCTACTACTATTGCTGCTATTGTTGCCGCTACTATTTCTACTACTGCTATTACTAATACCACTACTACTACAACTACGACTACAACTATTACTACTAATACTACTGCTACAACAATAATAACAACTAGTACTAATACTGCTACTACTACTACAATTATTACTACTAGTTTTACTAGTACTACTACTATTGCTACAACAACAACAACTACTACTTCTACCAATACTACTACTACTATTGCTACCACTTGTACTACTACTACTACAACAACAACTACTGCACCTATTACTACTGCTACTCCTACTACAACTACGGATGCTAATACTACTAGTAATCCTACTACTACAAATATTAGCACAACTGCTGTGACTACTCCTACAACAACAACTACTACTACTATTGCTACTGCTACCATTGCTACTTCGACTACTATTGCTACCACAACAATTTTTGCTCCTACTGCTATAGCTACTACTACTGGTACTATTGCTACTCCTAGTACTGCTTCTCCTACTGCTGCTACTAGTACAACTACTGCTGTTACTATTGCTGCTACTAGTGCCACCACTACTGCTACTACTAGAGCTACTACTACTACTAAAACTACTACTACTACTACTGCTACTACTACTACTTTTACTACTTCTACTTTTGCCACTTCTATTGCTACTTTTGCTACTACTATTCGTACTACTGTTGCTTCTACTACAGCTACTACAACTATTTCTACTACTAGTACTACCACTTTTTCTACTTCTGCTACTACTGTAACTTCTACAACAACAACAACAACTACTACTACTACTCTAGCTTCTGTTACTACTGCTCCTACTATTTCTACAACCACTACTATTACCAACATTACTGCTACTATTACTACTGCTACAATAATACTACTACTATTGCCACTAATAATACTACTACTACTACTCTTACAGTAGCTACTATTGCTACTACTGCTCCTCCTCCTCCAACTGCAGTAACTATCACTACTATTGGTACTATTACTACCACAACTTCTCCTACTACTACTACTACTTCTACTACTGCTACTATTACTACAACTACTACTGCAAGTACTACTACCACAATTGCTGCTCCAACTACTACTACTACTGCTGCTACTATTATAATAGCCACTACTATTTCTACTATTTCTCCTCTTACAATAGCTAGTACTATTACTCCTACTATTTCTACTACTACTAGAACAACTACTACTACTTCTGCTACTATTGCTATTACAACAACTACTACAACTACGGCTATTACTGCTACCATTGCTACCTTTCCAACTAACACTTTGACTGCCACTGCAACTACTGCTACTACTATTGCTACTCCCATTACTACTACTATAGCTTCAATGGCTATTGCTCCTACTATAACTACTATTATTACTACAACTACTACTACAAATGCTACCATTACTGCTACTATTACTATTACTAGTACCACCACCAAGACTTCTGCTATTATAACTAAAATAGCTACTGTTAATTCTACTACTGCTAATGCAACTATTACTAGTACCACCACTACTACTTCTGCTTTTACTAATACTAATACTGCTACTATTACTAATACCACCACTACTACTGCTTTTACTAATACTACTACTAGTAGTAATTCAACTATTCCTACTACTTCTACTACTACTAGTACTATTCTTGCTAATACTACTACTACTATTGTAGCAACCATTGCTGCTACTACTAGTATTGCTACTACTACCGCTCCTACAAGAACTACTTCTGCTACTCCTACAACTTGTACTACTGCTGCTACAACTGCTACACCTACTATAATTGCAAATACTACTACAACATATTCTACTACAACTAAAACTACTACTACTACAACTACTACTACTACAACCACAAATTCTACTACTACTCATATTCCTTCTCCTGGTACTACTACTGCTACAACTACTACTATTACCTTCACTGCTACTGCTATTGCTACAGCTACCGCTACTACTACTTCTACTACTATTGCAACTATTGCAACTACTACGACTGCTACTACAACTACTACTCCTACTACTACTACAACTATAGCTAAAACAACTAAAACTACTACTACTACTACTACTATTGCTGCTGCTACTCCTAATATTAGTACTACTACTACTATTTTACGCATATGATAACTAACACTATTACCATAACTATAAATACTACTTCTACTATGCTGCTACTACTACTGCCACTACTATTACTACTATTGCTACTACTACTTTTACTTCTACAGCTGCTACTAGTGGTACCTCTGCTACTATTACTACTACTACTTTTACTATGACTATAACTATTGCTGTGACTGCTACTACTACTTCGCCTATTACTACTTCTATTACTGCTACTCATTACTACAACAGCTTCCATTGCTACTACTACTTCTATTACTACTATGACTACTCCTACTATTTCTACTACTACAACAATTGCTACAATTACTACAACCACTCCCACTAATACTACTAGTACTACTTCAACTACTGCTACTAATACTACTACTACAACTACTACTACAATTTCCATTATTGCAACTACTACTTCTACTATTGCCTCCAATACTATAACTAGTGCTATTGTTACTACACTACTACCATAACAACTACTAGTAATACTACTACTACACCAACTTTTGCTGCTACTACTCCTCCTACTACTTCTACTGCTGCTGCTACCACTACTACTACAACTACTACTCCTACTATTATTGCTACTCCTACTACTACAACTACTACTACTACAAGTATGACAACAACTTTTACCACTACAACAACAACTACTACTACCACTGCTACAACAACTATTACTACTACTACAACTACTACTACTACAACTATGACAACAACTTTTTCCACTACCACAACAACAACTACTACCACTGCTACTACAACTAGTACTACTACTCCAACTACTACTACTACTCTGACTGCTACTGCTACTACTCCAATAGCTACCACTACTGCAAGTATTGCTGCTACTACTACTCCTACTCTTATTACTATTACTGCTACTGCTGCTCCTACTTGTACTACTACAACAACACTTACTATTATTACTGTGATTGCTACTACTACAATAACTAGTACTATTACTATTACTACTCCTACACCTACTATCACAACCACTAGTTCTGCTACTAATACTTCTTCTGCTACTAAGACTACTACTTGTGCTCTTACTACTAGAACTACTACTTGTACTACTATAAATACTACTACTACTACAACAACGACTACAATAAGAGCTATTATAGGTACTACTACTAATACTACTAATCCACCTACTACTACAGCTACAACTAGTAGTACTACTACTAGTCCTATTACTACTACTACTATTACTACTACTAATACTACTACCGCTACAACTACAACTACTAAAACTTCTACTACTACTACTATTACTACTACTACTACTACTAGTGTTGCCAAAACTACTACATCAACTAATACAACAACCACTACTGCTATTACATCTACTACTTGTACTGCTACAACTACTTCTACTACTCATGCTGCTACTACTCCTCCTATTACAACTACTACCACAACAACTACTTCTACTATTACTACAAATTTACAACAACAACAACTATTACTATCACTACCACAACTACAACTGTTGCTGCTACTGCTACAAAAATAACAACTGCTATCGCTACTACTCCTCCTCCTACAACCACAACTGCTGCTGTTGCTACTACTACTACCACCACATCTACTACTATTGCTACTGCTACTATTGCAACTACTATTTCTACTACTACCTCGACTACTACTACAACTGCTACTGTTACTACACTACTATTCCGGCTCCTACAACTACTACTATTACTACAAATAATACTACTACTGCTAATAGTACAACTATTAAAACTTCTCCTACTACTACTACTACTATACTATTGCTAGTACTACTTCTTCAACCACTATTTCTACTATTACAACTGCTTCTACTACTACTATTGGTACTGCTACTACTTCTACTCCTACAACTATAACTACTATAGCTACTACTTCTACTACAATTACAAAAATAGAAACAACTACTACTACCACTAATGCTGCTGCTACAACTATAACAACAATAGTAACTACTACTACTACTCCACCTCCTACTACCACAACTATTACTACTGCTACTGCTACTACAACTACTACTACTGTTGCTACTATTGCAGCTTCTACTACACTACTACTTCTACTACTACCTCTATTACTAATAGAACTGCTACTATTACTACACTACTAGTATAACTACTACTACTAATTTTATTACTACTACTACAACTAATATAATTACTACAAATAATATTATTACTACTACTACTACTTCTACTAGTAATAGTAGTAGTAATAGTAGTAGTAGTAGTTTATGTAGTAGAGTAGTAGTAGTAGTAGTAGTAGTAGTAGTAGTAGTAGTAATAGTAGTAATAGTAATAGTAATAGTATTACTAGTAGTAGCAGTTGTCATAATAATGATAGTAATTGTAGCAGTAGCTATTGTAGCAGTAGTAGTACTAGTAGTAGTAATAGTAGCAGTAGCATTAGTAGCTACAATGGCAGTAGCATAAGTAGTAGTAGTAGTCGTCATAGTAGTAGTTGCAATAGCAATAATAGCAGTAGCAGTAGTAGTAGTAATATAAAGAGTACAAGTTGTAGAAGCAGTTGTAGCGGTAGTAGCTGTATTCATTATTATAGTAGTCATAGTAGTAGCAGTAGCTATAGTAGCAATAGTAGGAGCTGTAGTAGTTCTCGTAGTTGTAGCTGGAGTAGTATTAGTGGCGATAGTAGCAGTAGCATTGATAGTAGTGGTAGTCGTATCAGGACTAGCTGAGTAGTAGCAAAAGTAGTGGCAATAGTTATAGTAGTAGTGGTAGTTGTAATAGCAATAATGGTAGCAATTGCATTTGCAGAAGTAGTAGTAGTGTTTGTAGTAGTACGAGTAGTAGTACTAGTTGTACTCGTAGTTGTACTAGTAGTCATAGCAGTAGCCAAACTAGCTGAACTAGTAGTAGCAGTAGCAGCAGCAGTACCAATAGTATAAGTTGTTACAATAGTAGTAGTACCGAAAGTATTAGTATTAGTAATAGTAGCAGTAGCAATGGTAGTAGTTGTAGGTCAACAGTTACAATAGTAGTGGTAGTAGTAGTAGTAGTAGCAGTAGTAGAAGTAGCAATAGTAGTAGTAGTAGTAGCTATATTAGCTGTAGTAGCAATAGTAGTAATAGGAGTAGTAGTTGTAGCAGAAGAAGTAGTAATAGTACTAGCAGTGGTAGGCGTAGTAGTAGTAGTAGTATTAGGAGGAGTAGTAGTAGTAATAGAAGTAGTAGTAGATGTAGTAGTAGTAGCAGTAACCATAATAGTCGTAGCAGTAGTAGTAGAAGCAGTAGAAGTAGCAGAATTGGTAGTAGTATGAGAACTGGTTGTTCTAGTAGTAGCAATAGTAATAGAAGTACTAGTAGTTCTAGCAATAATAGTAGTAGTTGGAGTTTTAGTAGTAGTATGAGCAGCAGCAGGAGTAGTAGCAGTAGTACTAGTACTAGTAGTAGTAGTACTACTACTAGTAGTAGTAGTTACTATAGTAGTAGAATTTGCAGTGGCACTAGCAGTATTTCTAGTAGTACTGGTGGCAATAGCTATTGTAGTAGCGGTAATAGTAGCAAAAGTAGTAGTATTAGTAGCAGTAATAGCAACAAGAGTGGTAGTAGTAGCAGTAGCAGTAGCAGCAGTGGTAGCCATGGCAATTGTAGTAGTAGTAGCAATAGCAGTAGCAGTAGTGGATCAAGTAGTAGTAGTAGTTAGTAGTTGTAGTAGTAGTTGATAGAAGTAGTAGCAATAGTTAGTAGTAGTAGCAATAGTTGTAGTAGTAGCACATGTTGTAGTAGTAGAATTAGCAGCAATAGCACTAGAAGTAGTCGTAGCAATAGTGGTAGTAATAGTAATCGCATTTGCAGTAGGATCAACAGCACTAATAATAGTAGTGTTAGCAGTCGTAGAAGCAGTAGTAGTAGCAGTAGTAGAATTAGCAGAAATATTTGTAATAGTAGTAGTGGTATTAGTAGTAGTAGTAGCCATAGTAGCAGTAGTAGCAGTAGTAGGAGCAGCAGCAGCAGCAGTAGTTGTAGCAGAAGATGTAGCAGCAGTAGTAGTAGTAACAAAAGTTGTTGTAGTTGTAGTAAAAGTAGTACCAACACTCGTAGCCATAGTAGTAGTTATATAAATAGTCATAGCAATAGTAGTAGCAGTAATAGTTGCATAGTAGTGGTAGTAATAGTAGTCGATACAGCCTCAGCATCAACAACAGCAACAGTAGTAGTAGTACTAGTATAAGTAGAAGTAGTAGTACTAGCAGTTATAGTAGTAGTAGTAGTAGTAGTAGTAGTAATCGTAGTAGTAGTGGTAGTAATAGTAGTAGGACTAGGAGTAGTAGTAGCAACAGCTATAGTGGTGGCAGTTGTGGTAGTTGTTGTTGTTGTTGTGGTGGTGGTGGGAGTGCCAGTAGCAGCAGTTGCAGCACAAGTAGAAATTAGTTGTAGAAGTAGTAGTAGCAATAGGAGTAGTAAAAGTAATTATTGTACTCGTAGTGGCAATAGCAATGGTAGTTGTAGTGCTAGTACTAGTATTAGTCATAGTGGTAGCAGTTGTAGTGGTATATTAGTTGTAGAAGTAGCAATAGTATTAGTAGTAGTAGCTGAAGAAGTAGTGTGAGAAGTAGTAATAATTGTTATAGTAGTAGTGATAGTAGCCATTGTTGTAGTAGTAGTAGAAATATTTGTAGCAATAGTTGTCCTAGCAAACGTAGCAGTAGTAGTAGCAATAGTAGTCATAGTTGTAGTCTTAGTAGTAGTAGTAGCAGTTGTCGCAGTAGTAGCTATAAGACTAGTAGTACTTGTAGTAGTAGTAGCAGTAGTAGCAGTACTAGTAATAGTAACAATAGTAGTTGAGGCATTAGTAGCAATCCTTGTATTAGTGTAGCAATGGTAATAGAAGTAGTAGTGCAGAAGCAGTAATCGTAGTGACTGTAGTCACAGTAGCTATAGTAGTAGTAGTAGTAGTACTAGTAGTTGTAGTAGTAGTTGTAGTAATAATAATAGTTGTAGTAGTTATAGTAGATGTGGTAGCAGTAGCTGTGGTATAAGTAGTAGCAGTAGTAGTTGTAGTAGTAGGAGTAGTAGTAGTCATGCTAGTAGTAGTAGCTGTGGGAGCAGTAGAAGTAGTAGTGCTAGTAGTAGAATTAGTGGTGGTGGTACTAGTAGTAGTCCTAGTAGTACTAGTAGTAGTAGTTGTTGTTGTTGTTGTATTAGCAGCAGTAGTAGTTATTGTTGTTGTTGTTGTAGTAGCAGTAGTAGTAGCAGTAGTTGTTGTTGTTATAGAAGTAGTAGTAGCCGGAGCAATAATAGTTGCAGAAGTAGTTGATGCAGGGGAAATAGTAGTAATAGCTGTAGCAGCAGTGGTAGTATTAGCAATGGTACTAGTAGTAGAAGGAGTAGTAGTATTAGTATTCGTAGTAGCAGTATTAGTAGAAATAGAAGTAGTTGTTGTAGTACCAGTAGTTGTAGTAGTAGTTGTAGTAGCGGTAGTAATAATAGTACTAGTAGCAGTAGCAGTAGTAGTAGTAGCCATTGTAGTAGCTATAGTAGTAGTAGTTGTTGTACAGTAATAGCAGTAATAGCAGCAATAGCAGTATACATAGCAATAGTAGAAGCAGAAGAAGTAGTTGTGGTACTAGTAGTACTACTAGTAGTATGCCTAGTAATGGCATCTATTGTAGCCGAAGGAGTGGTTATTGTACTAGTGGTAGTTGTAGTAGCAGCAGTAGAGGAATTAGTAATAGTAGTAGTAGTAGTAGTAGTAGTAGCAGTAGTTGTGGGAGCAACAACAGCATTAGTAGTATTGGCAGTAATAGTAGCAGCAATAGTAATGGTGGTATTAGTAGTTACAGAAAGAGCAGTAGCAGTAGTAGCTATAGTAGCAGCAGCAGTAATAGTAATATTTGTAGCTGTAGTAGCAATTATTCTAGTAGGCGTAGCAGCATTAGTAGTACTATAAGAAGTAGTTGGAGTAGCAACAGTAGTTGTAGTAGTAGTTGTAGTAGCAGTAGTACTACTAGTAGTCGTAGCTATAGCAGCAGTAGTGGTAGCAGCAGCATTAGTAGTTGTTGTAGTTGTAGTTATAGGCAAAGTAGTAGTACTAGTTGTAGTAGTAGTAGAAGAAGTAGTTGTAGAAGTAGTACCATCAGTAGCAGTAGTTGTAATAGTAGTAGTAGCAATAGTAATAGTAGTAGTCGTAATAATTGTAGCAGTAGCAGTAACAGTAGTTTTGGTAGCAGCAGTAGTTGTCATAGGAGAAGTAGTAGTAGTTGTAGTAGTAGTAGCAGTAATTGTTGTTATTGTAGTAATAGTAGTTATTTTAGTAGCAGTAGCAGTGGTAGCTATAGTAGCCATAATAGTAGTAGTTGTAGTAGTTGTACTAGCAGGAGCAGTAGTAGCTGTAGTAGTTATTGTTATTATTACTATTATTGTAATATTAGCAGCAGCAGTAGTAGTAGCGGCAATCATAATAGTGGTAGCAGAAGTAGCCGTTGTAGCGGAAGTAATAGTAGTAGCAATCATAGAAGTAGCAATAATAGTAGTAGTAGTAGTAGTAGTAATTGTAATAGTAGTAGTCGTGATAGTAGTAGTTGTAGTAGTTGTAGTAGTAGTGGTAAGAATAGCAGCAATAACAGTAGCCACATTAGTAGTAGAAAAAGTAATTGCAGTAGGAGCGATAGTAGTTGTGGTAGTAGCAGCTTTAGCAATGGCCGTAATACTGTTAGAAGTAGTAATAGTGGTAGCTATAAGAGTGGTAGCAGTAGTGGTAGTAGTAGGAGGAGATACAGTAGTAGTACTAGCAGGAGCATTAGTAATAGCAATAGTAGTAGGTATAGAGGTATAGTAGTACTAGTAGTTGTAATAGTTGTTGTAGTAGTAGTAGTAGCAATAGAGTAGCAATAGAAGCAGTAGAAGTTGTAGGAGTAGTAGAAGTAGTACTAATAGCAGTAGGGCAGTAGTTGTAGTAGTAGTAGTTGCAGTAGGAGTAATTGTAGTAGTAGTTGTAGAAAATGTAGTAGTAGAAGTAGCAATTGTTGTGGTAGTTGTAATAGCTGCAGTAGTAGTAGTACTAGCCGCGGTGGCAGTAGTAGTTATAGTTGTAGTCATACAGTCATAGCAAGAATAGTAGTAGTCAAAGTAGCAGCAATAGTAGTAGAAGTAGTGCTCGAAGTAGTAGCAGTAGTAGTAGTAGTAATACTAGTAATATTAGTTGTAGCAGAAGTACTAGTAGCAATAGTAGTATTGATAAGAGTAGCAGTAGCAGTGGTAGTAGTAATACTAGTAACACTAGTTATAGCAGAAGTACTAGTAGCAATAGTAGTATTAGTAGGAGTAGCAGTAGCAATAGTAGCCGAAGTAGTAGCAGTAATAATAGTAGTAGGAGAAGTAGTTGTTGTATCAAAAATAGAAGTAGCAGCAGTAGTAGTATTTTCGGTAGCAATAGTAGTAGTTGCAGTAGCGATAATACTAGTAGTAGTAATAGCAATTATTTTAGTAGTAGTAGTAGTATTTGTGGTAGTTGTACTTGTAGTAGTTGTACTTGTAGTAGTAGTTTTAGTAGTATTACTAATAATAGTAGTATTGGTAGTAGTAGTAGCAGCAATAATAGGAATAGTAGCTTAAATAGCACCAGTAGGAGAAGTAGTAGTATTTTTTGTTGTAGTAGTGGTAGTAGTAGTAGTGGTATTTGTAGTAATAGTAGTAATAGTAGTAGTAGTAGAAGAAGAAGTAGCAACAGCAATAGCAGTAGCGCCGTTAGTTGTATTTGTGGAAGTAGCAAGCAATAAAGTAGTAGAAGTAGTAGGAGAAGTAGAAGTAGTACCTACTATAGCAGTAGTAGTAGCAATTATAGAAGTAGGAGAAGAAGTAGGTATAGCAACAGCAGTAGTAGTAGCAATAGCAGCTGTAGTGCATGCAGCAGTAGTAGTAGTCATCGAAGTAGCAATAGTAGCCATAGTAGAAGTATTATGAATAATCATGCAGTAGTAGTAGTAGTAGTAGTAATAGTAGTAGTAGTAGTAGTAGTAATAGTAGTAGTAGTGGCAGTAGAAGTAGTAATAGTAGTAGTAGTGGTGGTAGTAGTAGTAGTAGTTGTTGTTGTTGTAGAAGTAGCAGCAGTAGAAGTACTAGTTATAGGATTCTTTGGAGTAGTAGTATTAGTATGAGTAGCAGTAAGCGTAGTAGAAGTAGGATTAGTAGTAATAGTAGTAGTAGTAGTTGTTGTTGTTGTTATTGTAGTAGTAGTAGTCGTAGTAGGTGTGTAGTTGTAGTAGTAGTAGAAGAAGTAGTAATAGTAGGAGGATGAGGAGGAGGAGTAGTAGTAGTAGAAGTAGTAGTGTTAGAAGTAGAATTATTAGTAATAGTATAATAATAGTAGTAATTGTTGTTTTTGTGGTAGTAGTAGTAGTAGTAGTAGGAGTAATAGTAGGAATAGGAGTTGGGAGTAGCAGTAGTAGTAGGATTTGGGGTAATAGTAGTAGTAGTAGTACTTGGAGTACTAGTACTAGTAGTAGTAGTTGTAGTAATAGTAGTAGTAGTGGAAGTGCTACTAATAGTAGTAGTTGTTGTACTAGTAGTAGTAATATTAATAGTTGTAGTTGTAGTAGAAGTAGCAGATGTATAAATAAGAGAAGTAGCACCAGTAGTAGTACCAAGAATAGTAGTAGTATTAGTTGTAGCAGTAGTGGTAGTTGTATTTATAGGATTTGTAGTAGTTGTCGTACTGCTAGTAGGAGTTGTAGTAGTAGCAATTTTAGGTGTGGGAGTAGTAGAAGTAGTTGTTGTTGTTGTAGTAGTAGTAGAAATAGTAGTGGTAGTACAAGTAGTTGTTGTAATAGTAGTAGTAGTAGAAGCAGTTTTATTAGTAGTAATAACATAAGTAGTAGTTGTTGTTGTATTAGTAGTAGCATTAGTTGAATTTGTAATATGAGTTGTAATAGGAGTTGTAGTTGTTTGAGTAGTAGTAGAATTGGTCGAAGTTGTAGTATGAGTAGTACCTGTAGTTAAAGTAATAGTAGTAGCAGTAGTAGAAGTAGTACTAGTTGTAGCAGTAGTAGCAGTACTAGCAGTAAAAGTTGTAGTAGTAGTAATAGTAGTAGTATTAGTAGTAGTAGTAGTAGTAGTAGTAGTAGAGAAAATAGTAGCAATATAAGCTATTGTCTTAGTAGCAGCACCAATGGAATTATGTCCAGCAGTTGCAGTTGTAGAACAAGTTGTAGTAGTAGTACTCGTAGTAATAGTAGTAGTCGTAGTAGCAGTAGTACTATTATTAGTAGTACAAGTGGGGGTTGTAGAATTAGTAGTAGTAGTAGTGGTAGTAGTAGTAGGAGTAGTAGCTGTGTTAGTAGTAGTAGATGGAGTGGTAGAAGTAGTTGTAGTAGGAGGAGGAGGAGTGTTAGGAGTAGTTCTATTAGTACTAGGAGTAGTATTAGTAGTAGTGGTAGCCATAGTAATAGTTGTGGTAGTAGTAGTAGAAGTAGTAGTGGGAGTTGCAGCAATAGTAGTAGTAACAATAGTAGTTGTAGTTGTAGATGAAGTGGTAGTAGTTGTTGTAGTAGTATGAGTTGCAGAAGTAGCAGCAGTTGGAGTACTAGTACTAGTTGTTGTTGTTGTTGTTGTTGTATAAGAAGAAGAAGAAGAAGAAGAAGAAGAAGAAGAAGAAGAACTAGTAGTAGTAGTAGTAGGAGTAGTAGTAGTTGCAATAGCAGCAGCAGTAGGAGTACTATTGGTAGTAGTAGTTATAGTAGTAGTTGGAGGATCAGTAGGATAGGAGTTGGAGTAGGAGTAGTAGTCGATGTAGTGGTTGTAGGAGGAGGAGGTGGAGTAGTAGTAGCAGCAGCTGTAATAATAGTTGTTGTAGTAGTAGTAGTAATAGTAGCTGTAGTAGCAGTAGCTATAGTAGCAGTAGTATTAGGTGTAGTAGTTGTAGCGGTAGTTGGGGTTGCAGCTGCAGCAGGAGTACTCGTAGTAGTAGTAGTAGTAGTATTAGTAGTAGTAGTAGCAGTTGTGATAATGGTATTGGTAGTGGCCATAGTAGTAGTTGTGGTGGTGGTGGTACTAGAAATTGTAGTAGTAGTAGTAGTAGTAGTAGCAGGAGTTATTGTATAAATTTGTGCAGGAGGAGGAGTAGTAGTAGTGGTTGTACTAGGAGTAGCAACAACAATAGTAGAATTAACAATAGTAGCAGTGGCAGTAGTAGGACTAGTAGAAGCAGTATTTGTTGTTGTTTTAGTAGTAGAAGCAGTATTAGTAGTAGTAGTAGTGTTTGTAGTAGTTGAAGTAGTAATAGTAGTTGTAACAATAGTAGTAGTAGAAGTAGTAGCAGCAGTAGTAGCAGCTGTTGTAATATTAGTTATAGTAGTAGTAGCAGTTTTAGTAGTATAGTACTAGTAGCAACAATAGTAGTAGTAGTACAAGTCGTAGTAGTAACAGTAGTAGTAGTAGTAGTAGTAGTAGCAGTAGTGCTAGTAGTGTAGTAGTAGTATCAATAATAGGAGCAGTACTAGTAGTTGTACTAGTGGCAGTAG
Source organism: Trichopus zeylanicus subsp. travancoricus (assembly GCA_005019695.1). Classification (NCBI taxonomy): domain Eukaryota; kingdom Viridiplantae; phylum Streptophyta; class Magnoliopsida; order Dioscoreales; family Dioscoreaceae; genus Trichopus; species Trichopus zeylanicus. The sequence continues at coordinate 84,671 of RXID01015292.1, read as the reverse complement.
TAGCAGCAATGCAAGTAGTAGTAGCAGTAGTAGCAATAGCAGTAGCAAAAGTAGTAGTAGTAATATTAGTAGTAGTAGTAGCAATAGTAGTAGCAAAAGTAGTAGTAATTTCATGGTAGTAATAGTAAGAGTTGTAGTAGCAGTAGGAGTAGTAGTAGGAATAGAAGTTGCATCAATAGTAGCAATAAGAGTTGTAGCGGTAGTAGTAGTACTAGAACGAGTAGTAATCATAGCAATAGTAGTAGGCATAGTAGTATTAGTAGTAGTGGTAGTTGTAGTAGTAGTTGTTGTTGTTGTATTAGTAGTAGCAGTAGCAGTTGTCGTAATAGTAGTAGTTGTTGTCATAGTAGAAATAGTACTAATAGTAGGAGCAGTTATCATAGGATTGTAAGTGGCAGGAGGAGGAGTAGTAGTTGTTGTTGTTGTACTAGTAGTAGCAATAGCAGTAGCAGTATTAGTTGTAGTAGTATTAGTAGTAGCAGGAGAAGAAGAAGTAGTAGTAGTAGTATTGGTAGCCGCAGTAGCTATAGCAGTAGTTGTAGCAATAGTAGTAATTGTACCAGTAGCAGCAGCAATAGCAATAGTAGTAGTAGTGGTGGTGGTAGTAGTAGTAGTAGAAGCAGTAGTTGTAGCAGTAGTAGTAGAAGTGGTAGTAGTAATAGTTGCAGTAGTCGTAGTAATAATAGTAGTAGTAGTGGTAGTAGGAGTGGCGATAGTAGTAGGAGTAGGAGTGAAAATCGGTGGAGTAGTAGTAGTAGAAGTTGTAGTTGCAACAATAGTGGTAATAGTAGTAGTAGTTGTTGTTGTTATTGTTGTTGTCATTGCAGTAGTAGTAGTTGTTGGTCTTGTTGCTGTAGTAGTAGTATTAGTAGTAGTCATAGTAGCAGGAGTAGTAGTACTAGTGGTACTAGTAGTATTAGTTGTAGTAGTAGTTGTTGCAATAGAAGGAGCAGTAGAAGTAATAGTAGTTGTTGTTGTTATTATTGTTGTAATAGCAATAGTAGTAGTAGTGGTAGTAGTATTAGTAGTAGAAGTGTTAGGAGGAGGAGTAGTAGTAGTTGCAGTAGTACACATTGTAGTAGCTATAGTAGTAGTAGCAGTAATAGCAGTAATAGAAGTAATAGTACTCATAGCAGTAGAAGTAGCAGTAGTAGTAACAGTAGAAGTAGTTGTTGTAGAAGAAGTGGTATTAGTTGTAATAGTAGCAGTAGAAGTAATAGTAGCAGCAGCAGCAACAGGAGTACAAGTAGTATTAGTTGTTTTTCTTTTGTGCTAGAAAATGTAGTAGTAGTAGTAGTAGTAGGAGTAGCAGCAGTAGCAAAACCAGCAGCAGTAGGAGCACTTTTAGTTTGGTAGTAACAACAGTAGAAGGAGCAACAACAGGAGTAGGAGTAGGAATAGGAATAATAGTCAGTGTAGTAGTAGTAGTGGTAGAAATAGTAGTAGTAGTTGTTGTCATAGCAGTCGTTCTAGTAGCAGTTGTAGTAGGTGCATAAGTTGTTGTGGTAGTAGTAGTAGTGGCAATAGGAGCAGCAACATTGGAAGGAGTAGCAGGTCTTCTATTAGTAGCAGCAGTCATAGTAGTAGTAGGAGTAGTAGTAGTTGTTGTTGTTATAGAAGAAGTAGTAGTAATGAAGTAGTAGTAGTATCAGTAGCAGCAATAGCAGCTAGAGCACTAGTAGTGGCCCTTGTAATAGTAGTAGGAGGAGCAGCACTAGGAGTAGGAGTAGGGGTGGTAGTCGGTGCAGTAGTAGTAGTAGTAGTAGTAGTAGTAGTGGTAGTAGTAGTAGTAGTAATAATAGTAGTTGTAGTAGTAGCCGTAGCAATAGTTGCAGTAGTATTGGTGCAGTAGATCTAGTAGTTGTACTAGGAGTCATAGTCATAGTAATAGTAGTAGCAGTTGTTGTTGTTGCAGTTGTAGAACCAGGGATAGTAGTAGTAGTATTCTTATTAGTAGTAGTAGCAATCGTAGTGGTAATATTAGTAGCAGTAGCAGTAGTGATATCCGCAGCGGTAGCAATAGTAGCAGTGATATCCACAGCAGTAGCAGTAACAGTAGTAGTAGTAGTAGTAATAGTACTAGTAGTAGCAATAGTTGTAGTTGTTGTAGTATTGGTACCGGTAATAGCAGTAGTAGTTCTAGTAGTAGCGGAAACAATAATAGTAGCAGTAGTGATAGTGATAGTAGTAGTATTAGTAGTAGTAGCAGCAACAACAACAGTAGTAGAAGTTGAAATAGCACCAGTAGCAGCAGTAGTAGTTGCAGTGGTAGTACAAGTAGCAGTAGTAGCAGCAGTAGTAGTAGCAGTAGTAGCAAGAGTAGTTGCGGTAGCACTAGCAGTAGCAAAAGTAGCTGTAGTAGTTACAATAGCAGCAGTAGATGAAGTAGCCGCAGTAGTAGTAGTTGTAATAGTAGTTGTTGTCGTATAAGAAGTAGTACGAATAGTAGTATTATTAGTAGCAACAACTACAGCAGGAGCAGCAGCAGTAGTACTAGTTCCAGTAGTTTTAGTAGTAGTTCTAGTACTACTACGGCTACTACTACTACTAATACTACTGTTGTTGCTGCTGCTGTAAATGTTGCAACTACTACTTCTACAACTACTACTACCAATACTACTTTTCCTACAACTACTACTACTATGACAATTACTACTCCTACGGCTACAGCTACAATAACAACAATAACAACAACAACAACAACAACTACTACTACTACCGCTTCTACAACAACAACAACTACTGCTACAATTACTGCTACTGCTGCTACTACTACTTCTACTCATACTACAACTCCTACTATTGCTTCTACTCCTACTCCTACCACTACCACTATTTCTTCGCTGTTGCTACTACTACTAGTACTACTATGCTACTAGCAGTACTCCTACAATTTCTACTACTACAACTACTGCTATTGCTGCAACTAATACTACTACTACTACTATTGGTCCTACTGCTACTAGTACTTCTGTTGCGGGTACTACTGCTACTACTGCTCTACTACTCCTCCTCCCACTACTACTAATACTACTACTAATAATACTACTAATACTACTACTACTATAAGTAGTACTACTACTTCTCCTCCACCCACTACTACTACTACTTCTGTTACTAATATTACTGCTGCAACTACTACTACTCCCCATACTAAAACAACTGCTACTACTACTAATATTACTACTACTACTACAACAACAACAATAACTACTACTACTACTATCACTATTACAACAACTACTACTACTGCAACTTAAACTAATGCTACTCCTACTATTACTACTGCTACAACTTCTACTGCTATTATTGTTGCTGCTACTACCACAACAACTACTACTACCTCTACTACTACCACTACTACTACTACAACAATAACAACTACTACTATTTGTATGACACCTACTACGACAACTATTGCTACTACTCCTATAACTACTACTACTCCTAATATGACTCCTACTACTACTACTACTATTACTACTGCGAGTACTACTACTTCTACTTTTACTAGTGCTACTATTGCAGCTACTGCTGTTTCTACTACTGTTACTACTATTGCTACTACTACTTTGACTCCTTCTGTGACTACAATTTCTATTGCTGCTACAATTACAACTACTGCTAGTACTACTACTGCTGCTGCTAGTAGTAGTACTACTAGTACTCCTACTTGTACTACTACTCCGATTGCCACCTCGACTCCACCAATTCGCGCTATTGCTACTACGACCAATACTACTACTACTACTACTACTACTACTACTACTAGTACTGCTAGTATTACTACCACTTCTACTTCTACTTCTACTACTACTATTACAAGTTACTACAACTGCCACTATTACTATTCTACCACTCTCCCAACAACTACTTATGGTATTTCTACTACTATTGCTGCTGCTACTACTACTGTTGCTATTACTATTCGTACCACTACTACTACCACTACTCCTACTGCTACTACTACAACTACTACTGCTAATACTATTACTATTACTACCACTACTACTACGACTACCACTATTACTGCAAATACTACTGCTGCTACTACTTCAACTACTATTACTACTACTACCACCACCACCACTACTACTGCTGCTACTACTATTACACATACTACTCCTTCAACTACTGCTATTACTACTACTACCACTACTACGACTAATACAACTTACTACAGCTACTGCTCTTACTACTGTGACTACTCCCCTTGCTACTATTTCTACTATCACAACAGCTGTTACGACTACTAATGCTACTACTATTGCTACTACTATTGATGCTACTACAACTACAACTGCGACTACTACCACAATTATAATTAGTACTGCTACAACTACTACAACTATTACCACTACTACTACTACCATTGTTACTACTACTACTGTTGTCACTTCTGCAACAACTACTGCTACCACTACATCTACTTCTAATAATGCTGCTGCCACTACTACTAAGCTTACTAGTACTACTGCGACTAGTACAATAGCTACTGCAACTACTAATATAGCTACTATTACTACTACTACTACTACTATTACTACTACTACTACTACTACTACTATGGCTACTACTACTACTACTACTGTTGTTGCTACTACTACTACTACTACAATTAATACATTTGGTACTAATACTGCTACTGCCGCCTTTACTACTGCTACTGCTAGTATAGCCGCAACTGCTACTACTACCCCTACTAGAGAGACTCTACTACTAATACTACTTCTAGTACTTCTACTATTGCTACTACTGCTACTACTGTTGCTGCTACAATTACTACCGATACTACTACTACTACTACTATTGCTACTACTAATACTACCACAACTACTACTAATACTACTACAACTACTCCACTACTGCTACTGCTACTGCTACTACTACTCCTCTTACAACTACTACAAGTATGACTTCTCCTATTACAAATACAATTGCCACTTCTACTACTACTGCTACAACTATTCCTTCTGCTAGTCCTACTTCTACTTCTATAACTACAATTACTAGAAAGACAAAGACTACTACTGCTGCTGATGCTGCTCCTACTACTACTCCCACTACTACTACTGCTGCTACAACTACTATGGTATGACTACTGATACTACTTCTATACGACAACAACTAATATACTACAACTACTACTACTACTGCAATTATGGTGAATGTTACTACTACTACCACTGCTATAACTAGTGCTACTATAACTATTACTACTACGACTATTGCTAGTCCTCTAGTCAGTATTGCTACTACTCCTACTACGATTGCTACTCCCGCTACTCCTACTATTATTGCTACTACTACTGCTACTACTCCTACTACTACCACAACTACAACTTACTACGACTGCTGCTATTACTACTACTAGTACTCCCCTACAACTACAACTGCTATTACAACTACAACTACTACTCCTACTACTGCTACTACTGTTTCTACTACTACTATTACTACTACTACTCCTCCTACTACTACTACAATTGCTGCTTCTACTACTATTACAACTACTGCTTCGGCTACTATTACTATTACTAATACCACTACTACTCCTGCTGCTGCTACTACTATTGTTACTACTATTACTACTGCTGCTATTACTACTGCTGCTATTACTACTACTGCAACAACTAGTTCTACTATTTCTTCTATTAATAGAAGTGTAACTAATACTACTACCACTTATTCTACTACTGCTACTACTACTACAACTATTGCTGCTACTCCTACTACTATTGCTGCTGGTACTACTACTACAACCACAACTACTGCTACTAGTCCTACTACTTTGACAAAAACTACTACTGCTATATCAACTACTGCAAATACTACTACTACAACTTACTACTATTGCTACTATTACAACTACTACTGGTATTACTACTACTGCTACAGTTATGACTACTAATACTACTATTACTATTGCTACTTCTAGTGTTATTGCTACTACCACAACAACAACTACTACAACTACTACTATTTCTCTACTATTACAACTGCTAATATTATTACTATCGCTACTACTACTACTACTATTATTATTATTACTACTACTGTTATTACTACGACCCCTACTACTACTACGACTACAACAACTACTGCCAATACTACAACTGCTACTACTCCTACTATTGGTACTGCAGCTACTCCTAATACTTGTATGACTACTACTACTTCTACTTCTACTACGACTCCTACAACTCATTCAAACTATTACTAATGCTACTACTACCACTACTACTACAACTACAACATACTACTACTACAACGATTACTACGACTACTACTCCACCTACTACTACTTTTGGTATTACTACAACAGTTGTTGCTATTGCTACCGCTAGTACTATTGCTAATACTACTACTACTCCTACCATTGCAACTGCCACCACTACTACTATTACTATTAGGACTACTATTAATACTACAACTATTACTACTGCTGCTGCTACCATTATTATTACTACTACTACTTAGTACTACTAATAGTACAACTATTACTACTGCTGCTGCTACCATTATTATTGCTACTACTACTTGGTACTACTACTCTTGTTGCTTCTACAACTACTACTACTTATTCTAACAATGTTGCCTCCACTGCTACTACTCCAACTACTAATACTACTATTACTATAACTACTGCTACTACAATTTCTACTACAACTTCTACTACTACTACTACGACTGCTACTGCAACTACTACTACTATTGCTACTACTACTATGACTGCTACTACTACAAGTACTTCTACTACTACTGTTGCTCTTATTACTACTGCAATTACTACTACTGCTGCTGCTACTGCTACTTTTGCTACTAGAGTTACTACTATTGTTGCTACAACAACAACAACAACTACTACTACGGCTACCGCTATACCAATTACTACTACTACTACTACTATTTCTCCTACTACTACTGCAACTACTACTGCTACTGCTCTACTACTATTTCTCCTACTACTGCTACTGCTACTACTACCACTACTACTATTGCTGCTACTACTAAAACTACTACTACTTCTACTACTTCTTCTGCTGCTACGGCTGCTACTTCTGCTAGTACAACTACAACCACTACTATTACCAATTCTTCTACTGCTACTGTGACTAATACTACTATTACTGCTACTTCTGTAGATGTTACTATAACAACTGCCACTACTGTTGTAGCTACCCCTACTACAACCACTACTACCACCACCACAACCACTTTAGCTACACCTGTTACTACTACTACAAATACTACTCCTACTCCTACTACTACTACAACAACTACTACCACTGCTACAACAACTACTACAACTACTACTTATTCTTCTTCTACTACTACTACGATCACTGCTACTATTACTAATACTACTATTCCTACAAGTACTTCTCTTACTACTACTACTTCTATAGCTACAGTACTACAACAACTACCACTACTATTATTACTCCGACTACTACAAGTATTACTTCTACTACTACTATAACTTCTACGGCTACTATTACTACTACTACTAAAACTCTTATTATTGCAACTACGACCACTACTACTACGGCGACTACTATTACTTCAACTACAACAACAAGAAGAACAACACCTTCTACTACTAGCACTATAACTACTACTACTGCTACTACGACTATTACTATTACAACTACCACTACTACTGTAACTACTGCAATTGCTGCTATAACTACGACTACTACTACAAATGCAACTCTTGCTTCTATAACTGCTACTGCTACTACAGCTACTTCTACTACTAGCAACATGGTTGCTACTACTACCAGTGCAACTACTGTTATTGCAACGACAACTACTCCAACAACTAATACTGCTGCTGCTACTTCTGCAATGATTTTCGTAGGTATTGCTCCAACTACTACAACTATTAGTACTACGACGACTACTACTACTACTACTACTCTACTACTACTACTCTACTACTACTACTATTGTTGGTAATACTACTACTACTACTACTATTGTTGGTAATACTACTACTACTACTCCTCCTCCTCCTGCTAGTGCTACTACTATGACTTTTACTACAACTACTACAACTATGACAACTATTGCTAATACTACGATAACTAATACTAATAATACTGCTACTACTACTACTACTGATACTACTCCTACTACTCCTACTACTACTACTACCATAACTACAACTCCTACTACTACTCTTTCTACTATGACTACTACTAATACTATTACTACTACTACTACTAATGTTGTTTCTACTACTACAACTCCTCCTCCTACTACTCCTACAACTACTACTATTAATTCTCGTACTGCTACTCCTACTCTACAACTACTAATAGTACTATTGCTTATACTACTATTGCTACTATTACTAATACTAGTACTACTACTGCTCCTACAATTACTTCTACTCTGACTACTACTACTATGACTACTACTACTACCACCACCACTACTACCATTACAACTACTACTACTACTACACCTACTCCTACTCCTACAACTACTCCTTTTACTACGATTACTACTAATACTACTACTACTAGTAGTACTACTCCTACTTCAAAGACTCCGACTACTTCCAGTCCTACTAGTACTACTACTACAACAACAACAGCTACTATTCCTGCTACTAATATTACAACTATTATTAATACTATTATTGCCATAACTACTGCTTCTACTACTACTCCTCCTACTACTATGACACCGACTACTACCCCTACTATTGCTCCTATTCCTTTGGCTGCATCTGCTATGACTACTACTACCACTACTCGTACTCTAATTACTACTATTATGATTGTTGCTTCTGTTGCTGCTCATAATTACTACTAATACTACTACTACTATGGCTACTAATACCTTTTCCGCTACAACAACAACAACAACTTCTACTACTAGAACTTCTACTTCTGCTGCTACTACAACTATAACTACTATTACAACTATTATTACTCTGTCTAATGCTGCAACTCCTAGTACAACTACTATTTCTACCACTATAACTACTAGTATAGCTACTAAAAATAATGATACTACTACTCCTACAACTACTACAACTACTATTACTTCTCTTGCACCTATTCATACTACTACTTCTACTTCTACTACTACTACATATACTAGTGCTCTTGTTGTTGCTATTGCTCCTACTACCACTACTGCTACAACAACTACTACTACATCTTCTTCTTCTACAATAAGAACAATAACTACTACCACTACTAGTACTCCAACTACTGTTGCTATTGCTATTTCTACTACTACTACCACTTCTTCTACGACAACTACTACTACCACAACTACTTCTCTGTTACTACTACTACTACTACGACTACTACTACTTCAACTTCCACTACTACATCTTCTACTACTACTACTTCTTCTTTCGCTAGTTCTACGACTACGACTACTACTACTACTTCAACTCTCACTACTTCTACTACTACTACTACTACTTTTTCTTCTGCTACTCCTACTACTTCAGCTTCCACTACTACTATTGCTACTACTACTACCACCACTTTTTCTACAACAACAACAACTACTATTACTACTTCTTATGCTACTACTATTACTTTAACTCCTACTACTACTACTACTACTACTACTAATACTACTACAACTACTACTACTCCTCCTCACACTCCTACTACAATAACAACAAGAACAACAACAACAACTACTACTACTACTATTACTTCTACCAATCCTTCTACTACTAGTACTACTACTACTACAACTACTGCTAGTACTACTACTACGACTGCTACTACTATTAGCTCTACTACTACAACAACAACTACTACTATTAAAGTAACTACAACACCTACCGGTACTACTAGTGCTACAACTACTAGTATCGGTAGTAGTAACTGCAGTAGTTGTAGTAGTAGAAGTTGCACGAGGTGCAAAACCAGTAGCATTAGTGGCAGTAGTAGTCCTACGAGTAGTAGTAGTAGTACTAGTAGCAGTGCCATAAGTAGTAGTAGAAGTAGTAGTAATGCAACAGTGCCATAAGTAGTAGTAGAAGTAATAGTAATAGTAGTCGTAGCAATAATGGTACTGCTAGCAAAGCAGTAACAGTAGTAGCAGCTGTAGTAGTAGTAGTAGTAGAAGTAGTAGTAGAAGTAGTAGTGGCAGTAGCAATAGTTGTTGTAGTAGTTGCAACAGTATTAGTAGTAGTATTAGTAGCATTAGTATTAGTAGTAGTAGTTCTACTAGTAGTAGTAGTCATAGTAGTATTTCTTGTAGAACTAGTAACAGTAGTAGTTGTAGTAGTAGTAGTAGTCATAATAGTGGGGGAAGTGGCATTAGGAGTAGCAGCACAACTGTAGCTACAGTGGTGGTGGTGGTGGTGGTAGTAGTAGTATTAGTAATACTAGCAGCAGTGGCAGCAACAATAGCAGTACTAGTAATAGTAGCAATAGAAGTAGTTGTAGTGATAATATCAGTAGTAATAGTAACAATCATAGTTGTTGTAGTAGTAGTTTTAGTAGTAGTAGTTGTAGTAGTCGTGGTAATTATAGCGGCAGTAGTAGTAGTAGTAGTAGTAGTAATGGCAATAGTAGCAGTAGTAGAAATAGTTGTAATAGTAGTCATGGCAGCCATAGCAGCAGCAACAGCAGTAGTAGTTGTTATTGTTATTGCAGTAGTTGTGGCGGTATTAGTCATAGTAGTAGTTGTAGAAGTTGCAGAAGCTGTGCTAGTAGCAATAGAGGCAAAAGTGGCAATAACAGAACTTGTAGTAGAAGTATTAGTAGCTGTAGCAGTAATAGTGGTAGTAGTTGTGATAGATGAAGTAGTAGTAGTAGTAGTAGAAGAAATAGTAGTCATTGTAGTAGAAGTAGTAGTATTAGTAATAGCAATAGTAGCCATAGTAGCACAAGTAGTAGTAGTAGCAGAAGTAGCACAAGTTGTAGTAGCAGTTGTGATAGTAGTCATAGTAGTGGTGGAAGTAGTAGGAGCAGTAGTAGTAATGGTCATAGTAGTAGTCATAACAGCCGTGGTAGTAATAGTAGCAGTAGTACTAATAGTAGCGGTAGTGGCAGAAGAAGTACTAATAGGGACAGTGGTAGTCGCAGTATTAGTAGTAATAGTATTAGTAGTAGCCATAGTAGAAGGAGCAAGAACAGCAGCAGCAGCAGTAGTAGTAGTAATACTATGAATTGTAGTAGTAGTTGTTGTTGTAATAGTTGTTGTTGTAGTAGTTCTAGTAGTAGTCGTAGTAGTATGAGAACTAGTAGTAGTAGGAGAAGTAGTAGTTGTAGCAGAAGCAGTAATAGTGGCAGCTGTAGTAGTAGTAGTGGTAGTAGTAGTAGCGGGAGTATCTATAGTAGCAATAGTGGTATTAGCAGTAGTACTAGCAGTGGTAGTAGTTGGAGTAGTAGTAGATGCAAAGATGTAGTTGATGTAGAAGCAGTAGTAGTAGTAGTTGTAGTAGAAGTTGCAGTTTTAGCACAAGTTGCAGTAGTTGTAGTAGTACTGGTACTAGCTATAGTCACAGTAATAGTAGTAGTAGTAGCAGTAGAACTACTTCCAATACAGCTGTTGCTGCGACTACTACTACTACTACTACTATTACTTATGCAACCACTACGACTACTACTATTACTACTTCTATTTCTACTACTACTTCTATTCCAACCACTTCTGCTGTTGCTACAACAACTACTACTACTGCTTCTACTACTACTTCTACAACTATGACTACTGTTGCTATTACTACTACTACTACTACTACTACTACTACTACTACTACTACTACTACTACTACTACTACTACTACTACTACTACAGTTACTATTACTACTACTACTGCAACATCTATAGTTCTCCACCTAATACTATTACTACTACTATTATTGGCACAACTACTCCAACAACTAGTACTACTACTGCTGCTGCTATTGCTACAACTACCACAACTATTGCGACTACTACTGTTACTATTAATACTACTTCTGCTACTACAACTACTATTACAATTACTACTTCGACTACTACTACTACAACTACAGCTGCTGTTGCTGCAACTACTACTATTGTCGCTTCTGTTGCTAAAATCACCACTTGTATAATTACTACTACTAGTGCTACAACTACTACTGCTACCACAACGATTACTACAACTACAACTCTTACTACTACTACTACTTCTACTATAGTGACAACTACTATTACTATTACTATTGCAGCTACTTCTACCAATACTAGTACAACAGCAACTACTAATACTGTGACTATTGCTACTACTGTAGTGACTACTATCACTATTGCTACTACTTCTTCTGCTACTACTACTACAACTATTGTTGTTGCTGCTACTGCTATTATTGTGACAACTACTACAACAACTACTACTACAACTACAACTACAACAACCACTACTACTACTATTGCTACTACTACTACTACAATAACAACTACTCCCACTACTACAACTACTGCTACTACTACTACCACTACAACTACTAACTCTGCTACCACTGTAATTACTACTATTACTACAACTACTACCACTACTTCTGCGCAACATATACGAGTACTACTTCTTTCACTACCACAACCTCTATTGCTTCTACTACTTTTGTTCTACTATAGCTACTACTACTTCCACTATTATTATTACTACTACTACCAAAACAACAACTAATACTACTACTACTATAACTACTACTACTGTTATTGCTACTACTACAACTATAGCTACAACTACTGTTATTGCTACTATATCAACTTTCGCTATCGCTACTACTACTACTGCAGCTATGCCTACCACTACTGCTACTAATATTACTACTACTGTTATTATTGGTGCTACTACTACTACTATTGTTATTACTGCTGCTACTACTACTTCTCCTACTACTAGTACTTCTGCTACTACTATTACGGCTACTACTACTGGTACAACTTGTACTACAACAACTACTACAACTACTTCTACTACTATTAGTTATACTATTACTACTACTACTAATATAGCTAATACTGCTACTATTACTACTACGACTACTACTACTACTACCACTACTTCTACTACTACTACTTATACTATAACTACTATTACTACTACTACTGCTACAGCTACTGCTACTTCTTCTAGTACTCTACTACTACGGCTACTGCGACTCTTACAGCTATCGCTGCCAAAACTACTACTTCTGTGACAACTACAACTTCCACAACAACTACTAATACAACTACTGCTACTGCTGCTGCTACTACTACTCCGCCTAGGCTTACTACTACCACTACTACCACTATTACTCCTCCTAGGCCTCCTACTACCACTTCAACTACTACTACAAATCCTACTAAAGCAACTGCTACTACTGCTGCAACTACTACTACTTCTATTACTATTACTATTATGACTATTGAAATAACTAGCACTACTACAACAACAACTATGACTACTACTACAACTACTTGTCCTACAACCACAACAACAACTACTACTACTTAGTCTCCTACTTCTACTACTGTTGCCACTACTACTGCTAAAACTATTGTTACAACGACTACTACTACAATTGCAACGCAACTACTAATACAGCTACTCCTACTACTACTACTTCTATAACTACTACTACCATTACTACTGCTACTTCAATTGCTACTATTACTTCTACAGCTACTGCAACTCCTATAGTTACTGCAGCTACAACTACTACTTCTACAACAAATACTAATACTACTCCTGCTACTACAACCACTACTGCTGCTACTACCACAACAACTACTACTAGTACTTCACCTGCTACCACTACACTACCACCACTACTACTACTAGAAGAACAACTACTACAACTAATATAGCTACTACTTTTACTACTGCTACTGCCACAAATCCTATTACAGCTACTAGTACTGCTGCTACAACTACTACTACTTCTAATACTACTATTATTACTACTATAACAACAACTAGTACTACTACAACAACCACAACAACAACAACTACTACTACTCCTCCTCCTAAAAATACAACTACTACTACTAGTACTTAACCTACTACTTCCACTACTGCTACAACTACTACTACTATTACTACTGCTACTACTACTACAACTACTACTAATAGAGCTACTACTGCAACAATTGTTGCTACTACTACTTCTGTTATTATTGCGGCTGTAAGTACTGCTACTACTACTCCTATAACTCCCACAACTACTTCTACTACTACTACCACTACTATTACTATTAACTCTACTATTGCTATTGCTACTCGCAGTGCTACAACCACTACTCCTACTACTACTCCTCCTGCACCTATTCATATTACAACTCCGACCACTATTACTGCTACTACTATTTCTACTACCACCACCACCACTACTACTACCATAATTTCTACTGCTACTACTATTACCACTACAACTCCTCCTACGACAACTACAACTACTACTACTTTTCCAAGTACTACAATTACTACCACAACTACTGGTGCTGCTACTCCTACTACCACCACCACCACTACTATAACTATGAATACTACTGCTACTGCTACTACTACTATACTAGAACAACAACTACTACTACCACCACCACCACCACCACCATATCTCTTGCTCCTACTGTTGTTACTACAACTAACACCACTACTACTACAACAACTACTCCTATTGTTGGTACTGCTCCTACTTCCACTACTACTATAGTTGCTATAACTACTGCTACTACAACTATAACTATTAATACTAAACTGCAACAACAATAACTACTACTACTACCACCACTAATGGTACTAGTGCTCCTACTACTACTACTACGGCTACTCTGTAGCTCCTGCTATTACTCCTCCTCCTCCTCCTCCACCTCCTACTACTACTACTACTTTTACTACTAGTACTACCATTTCTACTACTGCTACTACTTCTCCTATGGCTGCTACTACATCCACTACTACTTCTACTACTGCTTCCATAATAAATACTACTATTACAGATGTTGCTACTACTATGACTACTACTTCAAGCACTACCAAAGCTGCCACTACTACTACAACTAATACTGCTGCTACTTCACCAACAACAACTACTACTGCTACTACAAATGGTACTACTACTCCAACTTCTACGACTAGTATTACTATTACTATTGTTGCCCATACTACTACTGCTGCTACTACTAGTATACCTTCTACTACTACCACTACTATTGGGACTACTATGACGACTACAACTTCTACAACTACAACTCCTTCCACTACTTCTACTATTATTACTACTACTACAACTTCTGCTACTGCTACTACTGCTACTACTGCTACTTCTAGAAATACTACTACAACTGCTTCTATTGCTTCTACCATGACTGCCACGACTTCTACTACTACCACTACTATTGCAGCAACTACTACTGCCACTATACTACAACTACCACTACAATAACTGCTACTATTACTGCTACTACTACCACTACTACGACTACTACTACTACTATTATACTACTACTACTACCACTACTACCACTACTACTACTATTATACTACTACTACTACCACTACTACCACTACTACTACTACTACTCTTACTACTACTACTACTAATACTATTTGTAATACTATTGCTAATGCTACTAGTCCCGCTACTAGAAGTATGACAATGACTACTACTACTACAACTACTACTACTACTACTATGACTACTACAACAATAGTAGTAGCATTAGTAGCAAAAGTAGTAGTCGCAGTGGTGGTGGCAATAGTAGCAGTAGTAGCCATAGTTGCTTAAGTGATAGCAATAGTAGCAGCAGCAGCTATAGTAGTTGTAGCAGTAATAGTTGTAGTAGTAGAAGTAGTATTAGTACTAGTAACAATAGTATTAATAGTTATAGTAGCAATACTAGTAGTAGAAGTGGTAGTAGTAGTAATAGTTGTATTAGACGATGTTGCAGTTGTAGTAGTTGCAGTGGTGCTAGCAGTAGAAATTATAGTAGCAGAAGCTATAGAATTTCTTATAGTAATATTCATAGTAGTAGTCATAGTAGCAGCAACAACAGTGGATGACAATCCCACCAGTAACATGCTGAATCATTATAGTTCATTAGCATTTCCTTTTGATCGTTGTAGCAGTTGTTGTAGTAGTAGCATTAGTAGCATTTGCAGTAGCAAAAGCTGTAGTAATAATAGTAGCCATAGGCGTAGTGTTAATAGTATTTGTAGTAGTTGTAGTTGTTGTTGTAGTAATAGTAATAGTAGCAGCAACAGTAGTAGAAGTAGTAGTACTAGAAGTAGTAACTTTAGTGGCAGTCAAATTAGTGGTAGTAGTAGCAATAGTAGTAGTAGTAGTAGCAGTTGTTGTTGTTATTATTGTAGTAATACTAATAGAAGTAGAACTAATAG
Source organism: Trichopus zeylanicus subsp. travancoricus (assembly GCA_005019695.1). Lineage (NCBI taxonomy): Eukaryota > Viridiplantae > Streptophyta > Magnoliopsida > Dioscoreales > Dioscoreaceae > Trichopus > Trichopus zeylanicus. The sequence goes on along the minus strand of RXID01015292.1, from coordinate 68,326 downwards.
TAGAGGTAGTAGTAGCAATAGTTGTTATTGCAATAGTAGTTGCAATGGCAGTCGTAGAAGTGGTAGCAGTCATAGCAGTAGCAACCATAGTAGCTATAATAGAACTAGTAGTACTCATAGCAGTAGTAGAAATAGCTGTAGTAGTTATAGCAGTAGTAGAAGTAGTAGCAGTAGTAATCGGAGTAGTAATAGAACTAGAAGTAGTAGTAGTCGTAGCAGTAGTACTAGTAGCAGTAGTAGTAGTAGCAATAGCAGTAGTAGTAATAATAGTAGTAGTAGTAGCAGCAGCAGCTGTAGCATTAGTTGGAGTAGCAATAGTAGTAGCTACAGTAATTGATGTAGTAGAAGTAGTAGTAGTCATAATAGTTGCGGCTATAGCAATAGAAGTATTAGTAGTTGTTGTATTAGTCATTTTATTAGTAGTAGCGGCAGTAGTTGTAGTAGTAGTAGTAGCAGCAACTATAACAGTTGCAGCAGTTGTAGCGAGTGTTGTACTAGTGGTGGTGGTGGTAGTGGAAGTAGTAGCATTAGTTGTTGCAATTATAGTATGACCAGTTGTAGTAGTGATAGTTGCAGTAGTTGGAGCAGTTGCCGTAGTAGTAGTAGTAGTAGTAGCAGCAGCAACAGTTATAGCAACTGTAGCAACATAGTTGTACTAGCAGTAGTAGATGTAATAGTAGTAGCAGTAGTAGTGGTAATAATAATAGTAGTAGTAGTAATAATAGCAGTAGCAGTAGTAGTTGTTGTAGTATTAGTAGTAGAAGAAGAAGAAGTAGTAGTAGTTGTAGTAGTAGTAGTAGCAGTAGTAACACTAGGAGCAGTAGTAGTGGTTGTAGGAGTGACAACAGAAGTAATAGTAGTAGAAGTAGTTGTAGTAGCTGTATTAGTTGGAGTATCAGTTATAGAAGTGTAGGTTGTAGTAGTAGTAGTAGGAGTAGGAGTAGTAGTTGTAGCAGTTGGAGCCGTAGTAATAGTGGTGGCAGTAGAAAAAATAGTAGGAGTAGGAGTAGTAGTTGTAGATGGAGCAGTAGCAGTGAGCGTAGTAGTAGCAATTGTAGTAGTAGTTGGAGCGATATTAGTAGATGTAGTAGTAGCAGCAATCGTAGTTGTAGGAGCAGTAGTAGCAGTAGTAGTAGTAATTGCAGTAGTTGGTTCTGAAGTAGTAGTAGTCACAGTAGTAGCAGGAGTATCATTACTAAAAATAGTAGTAGTTATAATAGTAGTAGTATCAGGAGTACTAGTAGTAGTAGTTGCCATAGTAATAGTTGTAAAAATAGTAGTAGTAGAAGAAGTTGAAGTAGTAGTAGTAGCAGCAGCATTAGTAGTAGGAGCAGTAGTAGTGGTTTTAGTAGTAGTCGTAGAAGTATTAGTAGCATTGAAAGAAGGAGCAACAATAGTAGTTTTAGTAGTAGTAGAAGAAGCAGTGGTTGTAGTAGTAGTAGCCATATTAATAGTAGGAGTAATCATAGTAGTCAAAGAAGTTGCAATAGTAGTAGCAACAGTAGTAGCAGCCATAGTGATAATAGTAGTAGTAGTAGCAGCAACAGTATTAGTAGTAAAAGTAGTAGAAGCTAAAATAGCAGTAGTGGTAGTAGTAGAAGAAGAAGTAGTAGTAGTAGTCATAGCAGTAGTAGCAGCAGTGGCAATAGTAGCAATAGTAGTAGTATTACTGGTAGTAGCGATAATAGCAATAGTAGCAGTAGTAGAGGCAGTAGTAGCAATAATAGTAGTAGTTTCAATAGTTGGGGTAGTAGTAGTAGTTACAATAGCAGTAGCAGTAGTAGCTGGAGAAGCAGCTATTGTGTTTGTCGTAGTAGTAGTAGTTATTATAGTAGCAATAGTAGTAGAAGCAATAGTAATAGTACCTGCAGCAGTAGTAGTTATTGTTATAGTAGTAGTAGTGGCAGTAGTTCTACTAGTAGCAACAGAAGTAGCAATAATAATAGTAGTTCTCGTAGTAGAAGTAGCAGCAGGAGGAGTTGTTGTAGTAGTAGTAATAGTAGCAGTAGTAGTAGTAATAGTAGCAGTTTAGTTGTAGTAGTCGTAATAGTAAGGAGAAGTCATAGTAGTAACAGTAGCAGTAGTAGTATTAGTTTTGATCCTAGTAGAAGTTGTTGTTGTAGTAGAAGTAGCAGTAGCTGTTATAGTAGTAGTAGATGTAGCAATTGTAGCAGTAGTTGTCATAATAGTCATAGTGGTTATAGTACTAGTTGCATTTGTACTAGTATAAGTAGTAGTTGTAGTAGTAGTCATAGTAGTAATAGCATCGGTAGCAGCAGCAGTCGTAGTAGCACGAGTAGTAGGAGTAGCTATAGAAGTAGTTGAAGTAGTAGTAGTAATAGTAGAAGTAGTAGTAGTAGTAGGAGTAGTAGTAGTAGTATTACAAGTAGCTGTAGTCGTAATAACAGTAGTGGTAGTAGCTATATCGGTAATAGCAATAGTAGAAATAGCAGCAGTAGTACCAGAAATGGTACGAGTATTAGTTGTTGTTGTAGTAGTAGTAGTAATAATAGTAGAAGTAGTTGTAGCAATAGTAGCGGTATTAGTAGTAATTGGTGTCATAGTAGTACAAGTAGTAGTAGCAACAGTAGTAGTAGTAGTAATAGTACTAGTAGTAGTAGTAGTAGTAGTTGCACAAGTTGTTGTAGTAGAAGTAGTAGCAGCAGCATTAGGAGTAGTTGTAGTCGTAGTAGTAGTAATAGTAGTAGTATTAGCAGTAGCGGCAGTAGTAGTTGTAGTAGTATTGCTAGTTGTAGTTGCAGGAGGAGGAGACTCAGTAGTGGTGGTAGCAGTAGTTATAGTAGTAGTTCTCGTAGTTGTAGTAGTATTACTAGGAGTAGCAGTTGGAGAAGTAGCAATAGTAATAGTAGTAGTAGTTGTTGTATTACTAGGAATAGTTGTAGTAGAAGTAGGAGTACTGGTAGTAGTAGCAGTAGTGGTAATAGAAGTAGTAGTAGTAGTAGTGAAAGTTGTACTAGTAGTAGTAGTAGTAGTGATGGTAACAGTAGGAGAAGTTGTAGTTGTATTAGTAACAGTAGGAGTCTTTTTAGTAGTAGTAGTCATAGTAGTGGTAGTACTAAAAGTAATAATAGTAGTAGTTGTTGGAGTAGTAGGAGTGCTTGTAGTAGTACTTGTAGTAGTAGTGTCATAGTTGAAGCTATATTAGTAGTATTAGAAGTAGTGGCAACAACAGTAGTAGCAATAGTTGTATTAGCAGTAGTAGTACCAAGAGTTGCATTAGTCAAAAAAGTAGTAATAGTTGTTGTTTTAGTAGCAATTAGAGTAGTAGTATTATCAATTGGACCAATAGCAGAAGTAGTAGTAGTAGTAGCAGTAGTAGCAGCAGCAGAAACAGCAACAACAGTTATATTAGTCATAGAAGTAGCAGTAGCAGTAGTACTGGAAATATGACTATTTGTAGTAGTGGTAATGCTAGTAGCCGAACTAGTTGTAGGAGTTGTTTCAGGAGTAGAAGTAGTAGTAGGAGGAGGAGGAGGAGGAGGAGGAGTAGTAGAAAAAGTATTAGAAGTAGCAGTAGTTGTAGTAGAAGTTGTAGTAGTTGTTGTTATTTTTGTTGTTGTTGTTGTTGTTGTTGTTGTTGTTGTTGTTGTTGTTGTTGTCGTTGTTATAGTAGTAGTAGTAGTAGTACTCGTAGTAGCAATAGTAGTACTACTAGTATTGGGAGCAATAGATGTAATAGTAGTAGCAGTACTAATTATTGTAGAAATAGTAGTGGTAATAGTAATAGTGGTTGTCATAGTAGTAATACTAGTAGTAGTAGTAGTTGGAGTAGTATAAGTAGTAGTAATAGTGGTGTAGTTGTAGTTGCTATAGTTGTTGTAGTAGTAGTTGTTACAGTAGTAGTAGTAGTTATTGTAGTAGTAGTAGCAAGAGTAATAGCAGGAGGAGGAGTAGTAGTCATCGTCGTTGTAGTAGCAGTGGTCATTGTAGTAGAAGTAGTAGTAGTTGAAGTGGAAGTAGTAGTAGTAGTTGTTGTTGTTGTTACTGTAGTAGCAGCAATAGTTGTAGTTGTGGTAGTAGCAGTAGCCGAAGTAGTAGTAGTAGTATTTGTAGTCATAGTAATACTACTAGTAGTAGTAGTAGTAGTAGTAGTAGTAGTAGTCATAGTAATAGTAGTAATAGTAGTATTAGCAACTATAGTAATGTTAGTGGTAGTTGTAGGAGTTGTAATAGTAGCAGTAGTAGAAGAAGTAGTAGTAGTAGTAGTAGTAATAGTACCGGAAGCAGTACTACTTGTTCCTATGGAATTGGTAGTGCTGGTAGCAGTAGCATTCGTAGAAGCAACAGTGGTAGTTGTAGTAGTATAAGAAGCAATAGTCATTGTAGTAGCAGCAGCAGTAGTAGTGGTAGTTGTAGTAGTAGAAGAAGCAATAGTCGTTGTAGTAGCAACAGCAGTAGTAGTGGTAGTAGTAGTAGCAGTAGTAGTAGCAGTAGTAGCTGTAGTTGTAGTATAAGTAGTAGTAGGAGGAGTTGTTGTAGTAGTTTCCATAGTAGCAATAATAGCAAGGGTAGTAGTAGCAGTAGTTGCAATAGTAGCAATAGTAGAAGCAGTAGCAGTAGTTGCAATAGTAGCAATAGTAGAAACAGTAGCAGTAGTAGCAAAGGCAGTAGTACTATAAGTAGTAGAGTAGTAGTAATAGTAGTAATAGGAGTGGTTGTCATAGTAGTACTTGTCATTGTAGTAATAGTAGCAGGAGTAGTAGTAGTAGTAGAAGCAATAGTTATTGTTGTTGTTGTAGTAATAGTAGTACTATAAGTAATAGTTGTAGGTGTAATAGTAGTAGTAGCAATAGCCACAATAACCGCAAAAGCAGCAGTAGTAGTAGTAGTAGAAGAAGAAGTAGCTGCAATAGTGGCAATACTAGTTGTTGTAGCCGGAGTAGTATTAGTGCTAGTAGTAGCACTAGTAATACTTGTAGTAGCAACAGTAATAGTAGTTCATAGTAGTAGTAGTAGCAGTAGTAGTAGCAACAGCAACAATAGTAGCAGTAGTAATTGTTGTTGTTGTAGTAGCAGAAGTTGTAGTTGTAGAAGTTGTGGAACTAGAAGTAGTTGTCAAAGTAGTCACAGAAGTAGCAGAAGTGGTAGCATTAGTAGCAGTAGGAGTAGTCATTGTAGCAGTAGCAGTAGTATTGGTAATAATATTAGTAGTTATCGTAGTAGTTGTAGTAGAAGTAGTAGTAGTTGTTGTAGTAATAAGGGAGAAGATGCATTTGTAGTAGTAATTGTTCTTGTAGTAGTAGTAGAAGCAATAGTAGTTGCAGTATTAGTAGTCTTAGTAGTAGTTGGAGTAGTGTAGTAATAGGTGCATTCGCAGCTGTTGCAGTAGTAGTAGTTGCAATAGTTGTAGTAGGAGTAGTAGTATTAATTGTAGTTGACATAGTAGCAATACTAATATTAGGAGGAGGAGGAGGAGTAGTAGTAGCAAAAGAATTAGTAGTAATAGTAGTAGTAGTAATAGTAGCAATAATAGTGGCAGTATTAGTAGTAGTAGTAGTTGCTGTAATAATAGAAGTTATAGTAGCAATTGTAGTAGTTGTTGTTGTAGTAGCAGTAGTAGTAGGAGTGGTAGCAATAAATGTAGCAATAGCAGTAGGAGTAGCAACAGCAGTAGTAGTAGAAGTAGTAGCAGTTGTTATTGTAGGAGAAGAAGAAGTAGTAGTAGTAGTAGTAGTAGTAGTAGTAATACTAGGAGTAGCAGTAGCTCTAATAGTAGTGGTAGTAGCAGCAACAGTAGTAGTAAGAGTAGTAGTAGAAGCAATAGTAGCATCATTAACTGTAATAATAGTAGTAGTAGTAGTAGTAGCAATAGTAGCAGTAGTAGTTGTTTTAGTAGCAAGTGTGTTAGCAGAAGCAGCAATAGTAGTAGAACTAGTAGTAGTACTAGAACTAATAGAAGCGATATGAGTAGAAATAGGAGGAGGAGTAGTCGTAGTACTAGTAGTGGTTGCAACAACAACAACAACAGCAGCTGTAGTAATATTACTAGGAGTGGTAGCAATAATATTAGCAGCCACAATAGTAGTAGTAGTAGTAGTAGTAGTAGTAGTCGTAGTAGTAGTACTAGTAGTACTAATAGTAGTAGTAGGCATAGTAGTAGTAGCAAAAGTAGTAGCAGTAGCATTAGTGTTTGTAGTAGTAGCTGTAGTAGTTGTAGTAGGAGTACTAGTAGTAGTATCAGGTGAAGTAGTAGTAGTTGCAGTAGTAGCAAGTGTAGGAGTAGCAGTAGTTGTTGTAGTAGTAGTAACAATAGTAGTAGTAGTAGTAGTAGGAGTAGTAGTGGAAGTAGTAGTAGCAATAGTAGTAGGAGTAGTAGTGGAAGTAGTAGTAGCAATAGTAGTAGTAGTAGCTATAGCAATAGAAAGTAGCAGCAGTAGTAGTAGCAGTAGTAGCAGTAGTAGTAGCAGTAGTAGCAGTAGTAGTAGTAGCTCTAGTAGTAGTAGTAGTAGTATTAATACTAGTAGTAGTGGTAGTAGTAGCAATAGTAGTAGTAGTCGCAACAATAGTAGTAGTAGTTGTTGTAGTAGTAGTAATAGTAGAAAAGTAGGAGTAGTAGTATTAGTAGCAGTATCAACAATTAAAGCAGCAACAGTCATAGTAGTAGTTGTAGTTGTAGCAGTCTCGTAGTAGTAGTAGTCTAAGTAGTAGTAGTAGTAGCAGCAAGAGCAGCAGCAGCAGTATTAGCAGTATTAATACTAGCAATAGTAGTTGCAATAGTGGTAGTAGCAGTAGTAGTAGCAGCAATAGTGACCATAGTTGTTGGTGTACAAGTAGTAGTTGTAGCAGTAGTAGCCACAGTAGTAGTCGTAGCAGTAGAAGTAGCAGTAGTCAAAATAGCAGTAGTAGTCGTGGTAACAGTAGTAATATTAGTAGTACAAATAGGATTAGTAGTAGTTATAGTAGTAGCAACAGTAGTAATCATAGTAGTAGTAACTGTAGTAGCCGCTGTTGTAGTACTTGCCATATTAGTAGTAGTAGTATTAGTAGTAGTAATAGTAGTAATAGTAGTAGTAGTAGCACCAGTAGTAGTACTAATAGTAGTCGTAGTAGCAGTAGTAGTAATAGTATGAGAAGTAGTAGCAATAACAGCAAAAGTAGTTGCAGTAGTAGTAGAGCTAGTAGTAGTACAGGTATAATAGTAGAAGTAGTAGGAGTTAGAGTAGTAGTAGGAATAGGTGCCAAAGAAGGAGTAATAGTAGAGTAGCAGCTGTAGTAGTGCTTGTAGTAGTAGCAACAATTGTAGTGGTATTTGTAGTGGTAGTGACAACAGCAGTTGCAGTAGCCGAAATAGCATAGTGGTTGCAATAGCGGTAGTTGTCATAGCAGAAATAGTAGCAGTAGTAACACTACTAGGAATAGTAGTGGTAGTAGTAGCAGTAGTAGTAGTAACAATAGTAGTTGCTGTAGATGTTGCAATAGTACTAGTAGCAATTGCAGTAGTAGTTCTTGTAGAAGTTGTAGCTATAGTAGTAGGAGAATTTGCAGAAGTAGTAGTGGTCGTAGTAGCAATAGCTGTAATTCTATTATTATAATTATTAGTTATATTAGTAATAGTAGTATTGTAGTAATAGTTTTAGTTGTAGTAGCATTTTAAGTAGCAGAAGTGTGGTAGTAGTAATATTAGTAGTAGTTGTAGTAATAGTAGTAATAGTAGGAGTAGTAAGAGAAGTTAGAGAAGTAGCAGTGGTAGCTGTCGTAGCGGTAGTAACAATAGTAGCAGCAGTAGTCGCAGTACTAGTAGCTGTAGTAGTAGTAGTAGCAGCAACAATAATAGTAGCAGTTGTAATACAAGTTGTAGTTGTAGCAATTATAGTAGTAGTAGTAATATTAGCAAGAGTAGTGACAACAGCAGTTGGAGTAGTAGCAGCTGTAGTAGTAGGAGTTGGAGTTGTAGCGGCTGTAATAGTAGTAGTTGTTGTTGTTGTAGGAGTTGCAGTTGAAGCAATAATAGTAGTAGCAGTATTAAGAGTAGTAGCAATAGTAGTTGTAGTAGTAGTAATAGTAGTAGTAGTAGTGGTAGTAGTCATAGTAGTCACCGTAGTAGTAGTAGTAGATGTAGTTGTTGTAGTTGCTGTAACAACAATATTAGTAGGAGGAGATGGAGTAGTAGTAGTTATTGTTGTTGCAGGAGTAGTAGTAGTAGTATCTATAGTAATATCACTAGTAGTAGCAATTATAGAAATAATAGATTAGTAGTAGCAGTTATAGCAGTGGTAGTGATTGTATAAGTAATAGTAGTGGCAATAGCAGCAGTTGTAATTATTGCAGTAGTAGAAGCAGTAATAGTAGTAGTAGCCGTGGAAGTATTAGCAGTAGTAGTGAAAGTAGTAACAGTAATAGCCGTAATATTAGTAGTAGCAAAAGTATTAGTAGTAGCAGTAGCATTAGTAGTGGTAGAAGTAGTAGTAGTGGTTCTAGTAGCCATAGTCCTAGCATTAGCAATAGCCGTAGTAGCAAAATTACTACTACTACTCCTCCTCCTACTTTTGCTACTGCTACTATTCCAACTAGTACTGTTACTACTACTACAACTACTACACCTACTAGTACTGTTACTACCATTACTACTGCTGCTGCTACTACAACTACAACTCCTTCCGCTACTACTACTACTACGGCAGCTATTATTCTATTATTACCACAATAACACGAGTATTGCTACTACTACAATAGCAACTATTACTACTACTACCACTACTACACCTACTAGTATGGTTACTACTACTGCTACTTCTGCTACAACTACAACTCCTTCCGCTATTGCTATTGCTACTACTACTACTACTATTATTACCACCACTACTACTACTACCATTACCACAACGACAACTACTACTGCTACGACTACTACTACTTCGACTACTACTCCTACTACTGCTGCTACTACTACTACTACTACTCAAACTACTACTACTACTATAACTATTCTAGCTCCAACTCCTACTACTATTAGTACTCCTACCACTACTACTGCTGCTACCAGTACTACTACTCCAACTACTATTACTAATACTACTACAACTACTACTCCAATTACTACTACCACTACTCCTACTATTACTCCCACTCCAACTCCAACTACTACTACTATGACTACTTCTCCTACAAGTACAACTAATACCATTACTACTACAACAACTACTACTACTCCTATTACTACTATTACTAATTCTACTACTGCTACTACAATCACTAGTATCACTCATACTATTACTTCTACTTCTACTACTACTACTTCTACTACTACTACTATGACTGCGAAGGCCACTACTACTATTATTGTTGCTGCTGCAGCTACTTCTACTACTGCTGCTACTACTATTGTTGCTATTGTTGCCGCTACTATTGCTACTACTGCTATTACTAATACCACTACTACTACAACTACTATTACAACTATTACTACTAATACTACTGCTATAACAACAACAACAACTAGTACTAATACTGCTACTACTACTACAACAACTATTACTACTAATTTTACTACTACTACTACTACTTCTACAACAACCACTACTACTACCTCTACCAATACTACTGCTACTATTGCTACTACTTGTACTACTACTACTACTACTACTACAACTACTACACCTACTACTACTGCTACTCCTGCTACAACTACGAATGCTAATACTACTACTAACCATACTACTACAAATGCTAGTACAACTGCTGCGACTACGCCTATAGCAACAACTAGCACTACTATTGCTACTCCTATTTCGATTACTACTGCTACCGCAATAATTTTTGCTCCTACTGCTACAACTGCTGCTACTGGTACTCTTGCTACTCCTAGTAGTACTTCTCTTACTGTTGATACTACTGCAACTACTGCTACTACTGTTGCTACTACTAGTGCCACTACTACTACTACTACTAGAGCTACTACTACTACCGCTACTACTACTACTGCTGCTGCTGCTACTACTCTTACTACTTCTACTTTTGCCACTTCTATTGCTACTTTTGCTACTACTACTCCTACTACTGCTGCTTCTACTACAGCTACTACAACTATTTCTACTACTAGTACTACCACTTTTGCTACTTCTGCTACTTGTGCAACTTCTACAACAATAACAACAACTACTGCTACTATAGCTTCTGTTACTACTGCTCCTACTATTTCTACAACAACCACTACTATTACCAACATTACTGCTACTATTACTACTGCTATGAGTAATACTACTACTATTGCCACTACTCCTCCTCCTACTACTACTCCTACAGCAGCTGCTATTGCTACTATTGTTCCTCCTCCTCCAACTGCAGTAACAATCACTACTATAGCTACTATTACTACCACAACTTCTCCTACTACTACTACTGCTTCTACTACTACTACTATTACTACAACTACTGCTACAAGTACTACTACCACAATTGTTGCTGCTACTACTACTGCTGCTACTATTATAATAGCCACTGCTATTTCTACTATTTCTCCTCTTACAATAGCTAGTACTATTACTCCAACTATTTCTACTACTACTACTACTTATGCTACAACTGCTATTACAACTACTACTACAACTGCTGCTATTACTGCTACCATTGCTAACTTTCCAACTAACGCTTCGACTGCCACTGCAACTACAACTACTATTGCTACTCCTATTACTACTACTATAGCTTCAATGGCTATTGCTCCTACTATAACTACTATTACTACTACTACTACTACTATAGCTGCTACCATTACTACTAGTACTACTATTACTATTTCTAATATTCCTACTACAATAAGTACTACTACGACTCTTGTCGTTGCTGCTATTCTAACTAAAACAGCCACTATTACTGCTACTACTGCTAATGCTACTATTACTAGTGCCACCACTACTACTTCTGCTTTTACTAATACTACTACTACTACTACTATTACTAGTACCACCACCACTACTGCTTTTACTAATACTACTACTAGCAGTACTACAACTATTGCTACTACTTCTACTATTACTACTATTCTTGCTAATACTACTACTACTATTCTAGCAACCGTTGCCGCTAGTACTAATATTGCTACTACTACCGCTCCTACAAGAACTACTTCTGCTACTCCTACAACTTCTACTACTGCTGCTACAACCGCTACACCTACTATAATTGCAAATACTACTACAACATATTCTAATGCAACTAAAACTACAAATACTACTACAACAACTACTACTACAACCACAAATTCTACTACTACTCCTATTCCTTCTCCTGCTACTACTACTACTACAACTACTACTATTGCCTTCACTGCTACCGCTACTGCTACGACTACTACTATTGCAACTATTGCTACTACTACTATCGCTACTACAACTACTACTCCTACTACTACTATAGCTACACCAACTAAAACTACTACTACTAGTACTACTACTGCAGCTACTCCTAATATTAGTAGTACTACTACTACCGTTACGCATATAATAACTACCACTATTACCACAACTATAAATAGTACTTCTACTACTGCTGCTACTGCAACTGCCACTACTATTACTACTATTGCTACTACTACTTTTACTTCTACAGCTGCTACTACTGGTACCTCTGCTACTGTTACTACTACTACTTTTACTATAACTATAACTATTACTATGACTGCTACTACTACTTCTCCTATTACTACTTCTATTACTGCTACTCATTATTACAACTGCTTCCATTGCTACTACTACTTCTATTACTACTGTGACTACTACTACTATTTCTACTACTACAACAATTGCTACAATTACTACAACCACTCCCACTAATACAACTAGTACTACTTCAACTACTACTACTAATACTACTACTACAACTACCACTACAATTGCCATTATTGCAACTAATGCTTCTACTACTGCCTCTAATACTATAACTAGTGCTACTGTTACTACACTACTACCACAACAACTACTAGTAATACTACTACTATACCAATTATTGCTGCTACTACTCCTACTACTACTACTACCACCACCACTACTACTACACCTACTGTTGCTACAACTACTACTCCTACTACTACTAATACTCCTACTACTACAACTACTACTTCTACAACTATGACAACAACTTTTACCACTACCACAACAACTACTACTACCATTGCTACTACAACTAGTACTACTACTCCAACAACTATTACTACTTTGACTGCTATTGCTACTACTCCAACAGCTACCACTACGACAAGTATTGCTGCTACTACTACTCCTACTCCTATTGCTATTGCTACTACTACTGCTCCTACTTCTACTGCTACAACAACACTTACTATTACTACTGTGACTGCTACTACTACAATAACTACTACTATTACTATTACTACTCCTCCACCTACTATTGCAACCACTAGTTCTGCTACTACTACTTCTTCTTCTACTAAGACTACTACTTGTGCTCTTCCTACTAGAACTACTACTTGTACTAGTACAAATACTACTACTTCTACAACTACTACTACAATAATAGCTACTAAGGTACTACTACTAATACTACTACTCCACCTACTACTACAGCTACTAGTCCTACTACTAGTCCTATTACTACTACTATTACTACTACTACTACTACTACTGCTACAACTACAACTACTAAAAGTTCTCCTACTACTACTACTACTACTAGTGTTGCCACAACTACTACATCAACTAATACAATAACCACTACTGCTACTACGTCTACAACTAGTACTGCTACAACTACTTCTACTACTCATGCTGCTACTACTCCTCCTATTAAAACTACTACCACAGCAACTACTTCTTCTACTACTACAAATTTACAACAACAATAACTATTACTATCATTGCCACAACTACAACTATTGCTGCTACTGCTACAACAATAACAACTACTACCGCTACTACTCCTCCTACAACCACAACAGCTGCTGCTGCTACTGCTACTACTACTACCACAACTACTACTATTGCTGCTGCTACTATTGAGACTACTATTTCTACTACTACCTCGACTACTACTACAACTGCTACTGTTACTACACTACTACTTCAACAACAACTACTACTATTCCGGCTCCTACATCTACTACTATTACTACAAATAATACTACTGCTGCTAATAGTACAACTATTAAAACTTCTCCTACTACTACTACTACTATTACTATTGCTAGTACTACTTCTTCAACCACTACTACTACTACTGCAACTACTTCTACTACTACTATTGGTACTGCTACTACTACTACTCCTACTGCTACTACTTGTACTCCTACAACTACAACTACTATAGCTACTACTTCTACTACCACTACAAAAATAGCAACAACTACTACTACCACTAATGCTGCCGCTACAACTATGACAACAATAGTAACTACTACTACTACTACACCCCCTACTAGCACAACTATTACTACTGCTACTGCTACTACAACTATTGCTACTGCTGTTATTGCTGCTGCTGTTGCAGCTACTACTACACTACTACTTCTACAACTACGTCTATTACTACTAGAATTACTACTATTACTACACTACTAGTATAACTACTACTACTAATTCTATTACTACTAATACAACTACTATAATTACTAGAAATAATACTATTACTACACTACTAGTAGTAGTAGAAGTAGTTGTAGTAGCAGTAATAGTAGTAATAGTAATAGTAATAGTATTACTAGTAGTAGCGGCTGTCATAATAGTGATAGTAATTGTAGCAGTAGCTGTTGTAGCAGTAGTAGTACTTGTAGTAGTAATAGTAATAGCAGCAGCATTAGTAGCAGTAGTAGCTACAATAACAGTAGCATAAGTAGTAGTAGTAGTCATAGTAGTAGTTGCAATAGCAATAGTAGCAGTAGCGATAGTAGTAGTAATAGTAAGAGTACAAGATGTAGAAGCAGCTACTACTTCTACTACCACTACAAAAATAGCAACAACTACTACTACCACTAATGCTGCTACTACAACTATGACAACAATAGTAACTACTACTACTCCACCCCCTACTACCACAACTATTACTACTGCTACTGCTACTACAACTACTGCTACTGCTGCTGCTACTGTTGCAGCTTCTACTACACTACTATTTCTACTACTACCTCTATTACTACTAGAACTGCTACTATTACTACACTACTAGTATAACTACTACTACTAATTCTATTACTACTAGTACAACTACTATAATTACTACAAATAATACTATTACTACACTACTAGTAGTAGTAGAAGTAGTAGTAGTAGCAGTAATAGTAGTAATAGTAATAGTAATAGTATTACTGGTAGTAGCAGCTGTCGTAATAGTGATAGTAATTGTAGCAGTAGCTGTTGTAGCAGTAGTAATACTAGTAGTAGTAATAGTAGTAGCAGCAGCATTAGTAGCAATAGTAGCTACAATAACAGTAGCATAAGTAGTAGTAGTAGTCATAGTAGTAGTTGCAATAACAATAGTAGCAGTAGTAGTAGTAGTAATAGTAAGAGTACAAGATGTAGAAGCAGTTGTATCAGTAGTAGCTATATTCACTGTTATAGTAGTCATAGTAGTAGCAGTAGCTATAGTAGCAATACTAGGAGCTGTAGTAGTTCTGGTAGTTGTAGCTGGAGTAGTATTAGTGGCAATAGTAGTAGCAGCATTGGTAGTAGTGGTAGTCATAACAAGACTAGTTGAGTAGTAGCAATAGTAGCGGCAATAGTTATAGTAGTAGCGGTAGTTGTAATAGCAATATTGGTAGCAATTGTATTTGCAGAAGTAGTAGTAGTATTTGTAGTAGTATGAGTAGTAGTACTAGTTGTACTCATAGTTGTACTAGTAGTCATAGCAGTAGCTGAACTAGCTGAACTAGTAGTAGCAGTAGCAGCAGCAGTACCAATAGTAGTAGTACCGAAAGTATTAGTATTAGTAATATTAGCAGTAGCAATGGTAGTAGTTGTAGGTCAATAGTTACAACAGTAGTGGTAGTAACAGTAGCAGCAGTAGTAGTAGAAGTAGTAGAAGTAGCAATAGTAGTAATAGTAGTAGCTATATTAGCTGAAGTAGCAATAGTAGTAGTAGGAGTAGTAGTTGTAGCAGAAGTAGTAGTAGTAGTACTTGCAGTGGTAGGCGTAGTAGTAGTAGCAGTATTAGGAGGAATAGTAGTAGTAATAGAAGTAGTAGCAGATATAGTAGTAGTAGCAGTAACCATAACAGTAGTAGCAGTAGCAGTAGAAGCAGTAGAAGTAGCAGAATTGGTAGTAGTATGAGAACTAGTTGTTCTAGTAGTAGCAATAATAATAAAAGAAGTAGTAGTTCTAGCAATAATAGTAATAGTTGGAGTTTTAGTAGTAGTATGAGCAGCAGCAGGAGTAGCAACAGTAGTACTAGTACTAGTAGTAGTAGTAGTCACTATAGTAGTAGAATTTGCAGTGGCACTAGCAGTATTTGTAGTAGTACTGGTAGCAATAGCTATTGTAGTAGCGGTAATAATAGCAGCAGTAGTAGTATTAGTAGCAGTAGTAGCAACAAGAGTGGTAGCAGTAGCAGTAGCAGTAGCAGTTGCAGTAGTGGTAGCTGTGGCAGTTGTAGTAGTAGTAGCAGCAGTAGCAGTAGTGGTAGTAGATCAAGTAGTAGTAGTAGTAGTTAGTAGTTGTTGTAGTAGTTGGTAGAAGTGGTCGCAATAGTTAGTAGTAGTAGCAACAGTTGTAGTAGTAGCACATGTTGTGGTAGTAGCAGTAGCAGCCATAGCACTAGAACTAGTCGTAGCAGTAGTGGTAGTAATAGTAATAGCATTTGCAGTAGGATCAGCAACACTAATAATAGTAGTGTTAGCAGTCGTAGGAGCAGTAGTAGTAGCAGTAGTAGAAGTAGCAGTAGCATTTGTAATAGTAGTAGTGGTATTAGTAGTAGTAACCATAGTAGCAGTAGTAGTAGTAGTAGTAGCAGCAGTAGTAGCCGTAGTTGTAGCAGCAGTTGTAATAGTTGTAGTAGTAGTAACAAAAGTTGTTGTAGTTGTAGTAAAAGTAGTAGCAACACTCGTAGCCATAGCAGTAGTCATATAAATAGTCATAGCAATAGTAGTAGCAGCAATAGTTGCATAGTAGTGGTAGTAATAGTATTCGTTGCAGCCTCAGCATCAACAGCAGCAACAGTAGTAGTAGTACTACTAGAAGTAGAAGTAGTAGTACTAGCAGTTGTAATAGTAGTAGTAATAGTATTAGTAGTAATCGTAGTAGTAGTGCTAGTAATAGTAGTAGGACTAGGACTAGTAGTAGCAACAGCAGTAGTAGTGATAGTATATTAGCAGCAATAGCAGCAGTAATAGTACTAGTTTGAGTAGTAGTTGCAGTAGTAGCTATAGTGGTGGTAGCTGCGGTAGTAGTAGTTCTTGTTGTGGTGGTGGTGGGAGTGTCAGTAGCAGCAGTTGCAGCACAAGTAGAAAGTAGTTGTAGAAGTAGTAGTAGCAATAGGAATAGTAAAAGTAATTGTTGTACTAGTAGTGGCAATAGCAATGGTAGTTATAGTGCTAGTACTAGTATTAGTCGTAGTGGTAGCAGTTATAGTAGTATATCAGTTGTAGAAGTAGCAATAGTAGTCTCCTATTGCTACTACTACTACTCCTACTCCTACTATTGTACTACAACTACTACTGTTACTACTACTACTATTGCTGCTACTACTACTACTACTACTACAACAACTTTTACTATGACTACTATTCTTACTGTCGCTACTAGTACACCTATTGCTACTACTACTACTCCTACTGCTACTTTTACTACTACTATGGCTACTACTACAACAACAACTACTACTACTATTACTACAACTACTATTACAACTACTACGGCTACTACTTCCCAACTAGAACTACTACTTCCGCTGCTACTACACTGCCACCACTACTACTACTACGACGACTCTTACTTCAACTACACCGACTTCTTCTACTACTACTACTAAAACTACCACTACTACTACGACTACTAATGTTGTTGTTGCTGCTAGTACTACTATTACTACTACTACTGTGACTACTACAACTACTATTATTGCTACTACTGCTTCTTCTAATACTTCTATTGCTACAACTATTACTACGACAACAAGTACTACTTCCACTAATACTATGACCCCTACTAGTACTACTTCTTCTGCTACTCCTACTACTACTTCTACAACTACAACGACCACTAATTCTACTACTACTATTACTACTACTACTACTACTACTACTACTACTACTATTGCTGCAAAAGTTGTTCTTACTACTGCTACTACTCCTATTGCTCCTACTACCACAACTACGACTCTACCCTCTACTACCACTTCTACTAGCACAACTGCTACTACCAATACTACTACTAAAACTACTTCTGCTGCAACTACTGCACAACTTCTTCTATTACTGCAACTATGGCTACTACTTCTCAACTACTACTACAACTACTGCTACTGCTACTACGACTACCACTACTATTACTGCACCTACGGCTACAACAACTACTACTACTATTGCTACTACTACAACAACAACTACCGCTTCTACTACAACAACTATTGCTCCTCCTACTGCTCCTTCTACTGCTACTACTACCACAACTGCAATTACCACTGCTACTAGTGCTACTTCTACTACTTTTACTACCACTGCTACAACTACTAGTTTTACTACTACTACTAATACTACTACTATGACAATCATTGCTACTACAACTACTACTACTGCCACTATTGTTACAACTGTTGCTGTTGCTACTACTACTATTACCACTGCTTCTACAACTACTACTAATGCTAATACTGCTACTATTAACAATAATACAACCACTACTACTATGACTATTACTAACACCACTTCTACTACTAACACTACTACCACTACTACTACTACCACCACCACTACTACTGCTGCTCTGCTAGTATTACTACTACTACTACTATTAACTCTACTACCACTATTATTCCAATTACAACTATGTTTACTACGACTACTACTGCTGCTACTACTACTACTGCAACTACAACTCCTAGTACCACTGACAATCATATTCATACTACTGGTGCTACTACTACTCCTAGCACTTCTACTACTACAACTCCTACTACTACTACTATCCAACTCCTACTACTACTATTATGACTATTACAACAACTAGTACTACTATTTTTACTACTATTATTTCTGGAACTACTACAACTGTTACTTCTATTACTTATATAATTACTACCACTAATATTACTACTGCTACTACTTTTTATACTATTATTACTATTGCTAATAGTATAATTACAAACACAACTATTACTACTGCTAATCTGACTCCTCCTACTACTACTACTCTGACTACTACAATAACTACCACTACGATTACTACTATTGCTACAACCACGACTATGTTGTTGCTGCTGCTTCTGCTGTTGCTATTGCTGCTACTACTACTGGTACTAAAACTACTACTACTGCTGCTTCTATTAGTACTACTGTGCCAACTACTACTACTACTACTTCTGCTACTACTACTCCAACACCTACTCCTGCTCCCACTACTTCCACTCCTACTTCTGCTACTACTACTACACTTACTCCTACTGCTACTTCTGATCCAACTTCTACTGCTAATCCTCCAACTACTATTACATCTACTACTACGAAAACTACTCCTGCTCCAATTCCTACTACCCCTCCTCCTACTGCTCCTGTTGTTGCTGCTACTACTTCTACTACTTTTGCTACTAGTACTGTAACAACTGCTATGACTACTACCACAACTAGTACTGTAGCTACTACTACTACCAGCACCACCACCACCACCACCACCATTGGTACTACTGCAACTACTACTACTATTTCTACTACTACCACCACCACCACCATTGCTACTACTACTACTACTTCTAATACTACTACTACTACTGCTACAATTACTATTTCTACTTTTAATCCTAGAATTACTATGACTATTGTTGTTGTTACTCCTAGTGCTACCCCTTCTACTCCAGTAGCTAGTACCACTACTGCTACAACTACTTCAACTACAACTACTACTATTGCTTCTACTACTACAACTACCAAAACTACTACTACAACATATATTGCTACCATTACTACTACTACTTCTACTACTACTACTTATACTTCTACTACTATTACTACTAGCACTACTGCTACTATTTATGCTACTGCTACTGCTGCTGCTACTACTATTGCTACTGTGCCTATGACTACTACTACTAATACTACTACTTCTACCACCTACTACTACTACTACTTCTACTACCACTACAACTACATCTACTACTACTACCACCACCACTACTATTACTACAACTGTGACTACTAAGACCACTATTACTGCAACTACTACTTCTACTACTACTTCTACTATCACCAGTACTAGTACTACTACTACTCCAATTAGAGCTACTACTACTACAACTAATACTACTTCTTGTACTACTACCACTACTACCACTACTACTACTCCTCAAACTACTACTACTGCTACTCCTACTACTATTTTTTACTACTACTGTAGTGACTACTTCTACTACTACTACTACTACTACTACTACTACTACTAATAGAACTATGGCAACAACAACAACAACTACTACTACTAATCCTCTAACTACTAGTAGAACTATTACTGTAGCTCCTACTAATGCTATGACAACTGCTACTAATACGACTACTACTACTACTGCAACTACTGCTACTCTTACTACTACTACTACAACAACAAAGACTACTACTAATACTACGTCTACTACTACTACCACTGCTACTACTACTACTCCTACTCCTACTATTACTATTACAACTGTTGTTATGGCTGATACAACTGCGACTACTCCTACTACAACTACTAAACCTACTGTTGCTACTGCGATACTACTACTGCTACTGTTGCAAGTACTAATACTTTTATTGCTACTAATGCTACTGTTGCTGCGACTACTACTGTTACTACTACTGTGGCTACTACTACAACAACAACTTCTACAACAACAATAACAACTGCTACTATTACTGCTACTACTACTATGGCTAGTACAACTGCAGCCACTAATAATACCACACTATTATTGATACTACTACTACTCCTATTACTTCTACTACTGCTATTACTTCTGGTACTACTGCTACTACTACAACTAGTAACAATGCTATCACTTCTGCTAATATTACTACTGCTATTACTACTGCTGCTACTACTACTACCGCTAGTACTATCACTACTACTGCTACTACTGCAACTATAACTACTGCTACGACTACTACTACTTCTACTACTACTTTTGCTACTAGTATGGTAGCAACTTCTACTTTATAGATACTACCGCTATTGCTATTACAATTATTACCACTAAAACAACAACAACTACTACTAATACAACTACTTCTATCGCTACTACAACTACTTGTACTACTACCACTACCACTTCTACTACAACTAGTACTACTACTACTGTTGTTGTTACTACTAATACTACGCCTACTACTCCAACTAATACGACTAAGATTGCTACTAAAACGACTACGATGATTGCTACTTTTGCCTCTACTACTACTTCTACTACTACTTCTGCAACTACTACTTCTACTACTTATATTGCAATTACAACAACTACTACAACTGCTGCTACTACTACTACTACTACTACTGCAACTATTTCTGCTACTACAACTCCGGCTACTGCTATTACTTTGGTTATCGGTACTACTACTGCTACTAGCACTACCGCTACTACTACTACTCCACCAGCAGCTACAACTACTTCTACCATTATTGCTGCTACAACTACAACTATTTCTACTCCTACAAAAACTACAACTACTACCACTACTCGTATTACAACTTGGACTCCTACACCAACTCCTATTGCAACTACTAACTCTAGCACTACTACAACAACAAAAACTACTTCTACTACTTCTGCCAGTACTACTACTATTACTACTACAATTACTACTGCTACTGCTACTACTAGTACTGCTACTACTTCTACCACTACTACTACTAAAACAACTACTAGTGATGCTGTTGCTGCAGCGGCAACACCTACTGCTTCAACTACTACTCGTACTTCTAACACTGATGCTACAATACTAGTCTATTCCTACCAGTACTTCAACTACTATTACTGCCAGTTCTACAACTACAATAGCTACTGCTCCTTCTGTTGCGATTACTACTGCTAATACTACTATGACTGTGACTGTCACTGCTGAAACTACCACAACTGCTACTACTTATACCGCTATTACTCCTACTACTGCTACTACTTCTACTGCTATTATTGCTACTACTACTACTACTATTTCTATTACTGCTACTACTGCTACTATAACTACTGCTATAACTGCTACTACCATTACTACTACTACCGCTCCTACTACTACCCCTAC
Source organism: Trichopus zeylanicus subsp. travancoricus (assembly GCA_005019695.1). Lineage (NCBI taxonomy): Eukaryota > Viridiplantae > Streptophyta > Magnoliopsida > Dioscoreales > Dioscoreaceae > Trichopus > Trichopus zeylanicus. The sequence continues at coordinate 46,944 of RXID01015292.1, read as the reverse complement.
TCTAACACCTACTCCTACTATTCCTGCTAATACAACTGCTACTACAGCTGCTAGCACAACAACTACTATTATAACTACTACTACAACTATTGCTACTACTACAACTACTGCGAATACTACTACTGTTGCCGCGACTATTGATTCTACTACTACTCCCACAACCGTTGTTACAACTAATGCTACTACTAGTTTTGCTGCTACTACAACTATTACTACTTCCAGTACTACAACAACTACTACTATGGCAATTGCTACTACTACTACTACTTCCCCTACTACTACCACTACTGCTACTACTGTTTCTGCTGTTGCTATACTCCTAGTACTTCTCCAACTACAAATGCTACTACAGTGACTAATGCTACTAATTATACTTCTAATACTATGACTACTACTACTACTACTGCTACGACTACCACTACTACTACAACTTCAGCTACTTCAGCTACTATTACTACTACTGTTTCTACTACTACTGCTACTATTACTACTGTTGCTGATACAAAAACTATGACTACACTTACTACTACTACAACTACTACTACTATTACTGTTACTACTACTCCCACTACTACTAGTCCTACTCCTACTACTACTACTACTCTTAGTGGCACCACCACTACCATTAGAACAACTACTACTCCTACTACTGCTACTGCTGCTACTGCGGATACTAGTACTACTACTACTACAACTACTATTACTACTACCACCACCACCACCACTACCATTACAACTACTACTCCTACTACTACTAATACGCCTACTATTACAATGACAACTACTTCTACAACTACTACACCTACGACTACAGCTACTACTTCTACGAATACTACAACTGCTTTTACTACTACAACTACTACTATTATTTCTACTACGGTTGCTTCTACTACTACAAAAAACACCAACAACTACTCCTACTGTTACTCCTACTCCTTCTGCTACTACTACTACTACTCTTACTCCTCCTACTGCTCATACTGCTAGTACTACGACTACTACTACTTCTTCTATAGCAACAACAATAATTAGTACTACTTCTAGAACTCCTGCTGGGGCTGCTACTATTGCTGCTACTACTACTACTACTACTATTACATCTATGACTACTTCTAATGCGGCTACTCCTACTACTACAACTGCTACTGCAACTACAACTACTACACCTTCTACAACAGCTGCAGAAACTACTGCTACTACTAGTGTCATCGCTGCTGCTGCTGCTAGTACTATTTTTACTACAACAACTTGGACTCCTACACCAACTCCTATTACAACTACTAACTCTAGCACTACTACAAGAACAACAACTACTTCTAGTACTACTACTACTTCTACTACTTCTACTAGTACTACAACTATTACTACTACAATTACTACTGTTACTACTGCTACTGCTACTACTAGTACTGCTAATACTTCTACCACTACTACGACTAAAACAACTACTAGTGATGTTGTTGTTGCAGCGGCAACACCTACTGCTTCAACTACTACTCCTACTTCTAACACTGCTGCTACGATACTAGTACTATTCCTACCACTACTTCAACTACTATTACTGCCACTTCTACAACTACAATAGCTACTGCACCTTCTGTTGCGATTACTACTACTAATACTACTATGACTATGACTGCCACTACTGAAACTACCACAACTGCTACTACTTATACCGCTATTACTCTACTACTGCTACTACTTCTACTGCTATTATTGCTACTACTGCTACTACTTCTACTGCTATTACTGCTACTATAACTACTGCTATTAATGCAACTACTATTACTACTACCCCTACTCTAACACCTACTCCTGTTAGTCCTGCTAATACAGTTGCTACTACAGCTGCTAGCACAACAAGTACTATTATAATTACTACTACAACTATTGCTACTACTGCAACTACAGCGAATACAGCTACTGCTACTATTGTGACTGCTACCGCATCTATTGCTTCTACTACTACTCCTACAACCGTTGCTACAACTAATGCTACAACTAGTTTTGCTGCTACTACAACTATTACTACTTCTAGTACTACAACAACTACTACTATGGCAATTGCTACTACTATGACTTCTCCTACTACTACCACTACTACTGCTGTTGTTGCTGCTGCTGCTGTACTCCTAGTACTTCTCCCACTACAAATGCTACGACAGTGACTAATACTACAAATTATACTTCTAATACTATTACTACTACTGCTGCTGCTACTGCTATGACTACCACTACTACTACAACTTCAGCTACTTCAGCTACTATTACTACTACTGTTTCTACTACTACTGCTACTATTACTACTGTTGTTGATACAAAAACTATGACTACTCATACTACTACTACAACTACTACTACTATTACTGCTACTACTACTCCCACTACTACTACTCCTACTCCTCCTCCTCCTCCTACTACTACTCTTAGCAGCAACACCACTACCATTAGTACAACTACTACTCCTACTACTGCTACTTCTGCTGCTGTGGATACTAGTACCACTACTATTACTACAACCACCACCACCACCACTACCATTACAACTACTACTCCTACTACTACTAATACGCCTACTATTACAACGACAACTACTACTACAACTACTACACCTATGACTACTCCTACTACTTCTACAAATACTACAACTGCTTTTACTACTCAATTACTACTATTATTACTACTACTGTTGCTGCTGCTACTACTGCAACACCAACGACCACACCTATTCCTTCTGCTACTACTACTACTACTACTCTTACTCCTTCTACTGCTCATACTGCACGTACTAGACTACTACTACTTCTTCTATAGCAACAACTGTAATTAGTACTACTTCAAGAACTCCTGCTGGTGCTGTTACTATTGCTACTACTACTACTACTACTACTACTACTATTATTATTATTATATCTATGACTACTTCTAATGGGGCAACTCCTACTACTACAACTGCTACTACAACTACAACTACTACACCTTCTACAACAGCTGTAGAAACTACTCCTACTACTACCGTCGTCATTGCTACTGTTACTACTGCTATTTTTACTACAACAGCTTGGATTCCTACACCAACTCCAATTACGACTACTAACTCTAGCACTACGACAAGAATGACAACTACTTCTAGTACTACGACTACTTCTACTACTTCTACTAGTACTACTATTATTACTACTACAATTACTACTGCTATTACTGCTACTGCTACTACTAGTACTGCTGCTATTTCAACCACTACTACGACTAAAACAACTACTAGTGATGTTGTTGCTGCAGCGGCAACACCTACTGCTTCAACTACTACTCCTACTTCTAACACTGCTGCTACAGTATTAGTACTATTCCTACCACTGCTTCAACTATTATTACTGCCACTTCTACGACTACAATAGCTACTGCACCTTCTGTTGCGACTACTACTACTAATACTACTATGACTGTGATTCCCACTACTGAAACTACCACAACTGCTACTACTTATACCGCTATTACTCTACTACTAGTACTATTCCTACCACTGCTTCAACTACTATTACTGCCACTTCTACGATTACAATAGCCACTGCACCTTCTGTTGCGATTACTACTACTAACACTACTATGACTTTGACTGCCACTACTGAAACTACCACAACTGCTACTACTTATACCGCTATTACTCTACTACTGCTACTACTTCTACTGCTACAACTTCTACTACTTTTACTGCTACTACTGCTACTATAACTACTGCTATTACTGCTACTTCTATTACTACTACTACTGCTCCTACTACTACCCCTACTCTAACACCTACTCCTGTTATTCTTGCTAATACAGCTGCTACTACAGCAGCTAGCACGACAAGTACTATTATAATTACTACTACAACTATTGCTACTACTGCAACTACTGCGAATACTACTATTTCTACTATTGTGACTGCTATTGCAACTATTGCTTCTACTACTACTCCTACAACCGTTGCTACAACTAATGCCACTACTAGTTTTGCTGCTACTACAACTATTACTACTTCTAGTACTACAACGACTACTACTATGGCAATCACTACTACTACTACTTCTCCTACTACTACCACTACTACTGCAGCTGCTATTGCTGCTACTGTACTCCTAGTACTTCTCCAACTACAAATGCTACGACAATGACTAATACTACTAATTATACTTCTAATACTATTACTACTACTACTGCTACTACTGCTACGACTACCACTACTACTACAACTTCAGCTACTTCAGCTACTATTACTACTACTGTTTCTACTACTACTGCTACTATTACTACTGTTGCTGATACAAAAACTATGACTACTCATACTACTACTACAACTACTACTATTATTACTGCTACTACAACTCCCACTACTACTACCCCTACTCCTCCTCCTCCTACTACTACTACTCTAAGCAGCACCACCACTACCATTAGAACAACTACTACACCTACTACTAGCGATACTCCTACTACTGCTACTACTGCTGCTGCGGCTACTAGTACTGCTACTATTATTACTACTACTACTACTACTACTACTATTACTACAACCACCACCACCAACACTACCATTACAACTAATACTCCTACTACTACTAATACGCCTACTATTACAAGGACAACTACTTCTACAACTACTACACCTATGACTACTGCTACTACTTCTACAAATACTACAACTGCTTTTGCTACTACAACTACTACTATTATTACTACTACTGTTGCTGCTGCTGCTACTACAACACCAACTACTACTCCTACTCCTTCTACTACTACTACTACTACTCTTACTCCTTCTACTGCTCATACTGCTAGTACTACGACTACTACTACTTCTTCTATAGCAACAATTGTAATTAGTACTACTTCAAGAACTCCTGCTGGTTCTGCTACTATTGCTACTGCTACTACTACTACTACTACTACTACTACTATTACATCTATGACTACTTCTAATGTGGCTACTCCTACTACTACAACTTCTACTACAACTATAACTACTACACCTTCAACAACAGATGCAAAAACTACAACTACTTCTACTGTCATCGCTGCTACTGCTACAACTGCTATTTTTACTACAACAACTTGGATTCCTACACCAACTCCAATTACAACTACTAACTCTAGCACTACTACAAGAACAACAACTACTTCTACTACTTCTACTAGTACTACTACTATTAATACTACAATTACTACTGCTACTACTGCTACTGCTACTACTAGTACAGCTACTACTTCTACCACTACTATTACTAAAACAACTACTAGAGATGCTGTTGATGCAGCGGCAACACCTACTGCTTCAACTACTACTCCTACTTCTAATAATGCTGCTACAGTACTGGAACTATTCCTACCACTGATTCAACTATTATTACTGCCACTTCTACGACTACAATAGCTACTGCTCCTTCTGTTGCGATTACTACGGCTAATACTACTATGACTTTGATAGCCACTGCTGAAACTACCACAACCGCTACTACTTATACCTCTATTACTCCTACTACTGCTACTACTTCTACTGCTATTATTGCTGCTACTACTACTACTACTTCTACTACTATTACTGCTACTACTGCTACTATAACTACAGCTATTACTGCTACTACTATGACTACTACTATTGCTCCTACTACTACCCCTACTCTAACACCTACTCCTGTTATTCCTGCTAATACTACTGCTACTACAGCAGCTAGCACAACAACTAGTATTATAATTACTACTACAACTATTGCTACTACTGCAACTACTGTGAATAATATTACTGCTACTATTGCGACTGCTACCGCAACTATTGCTTCTACTACTACTCCTACAACCGTTGCTACAACTAATGCTACTACTAGTTTTGCTACTACTACAACTATTACTACTTCTAGTACTACAACAACTACTACTATGACAATTGCTATTACTACTACTTCCCCTACTACTACCACTACTGCTACTACTGCTGCTGCTGTTGCTGTACTCCTAGTACTTCTCCAACTACAAATGCTATTACAGTGACTAATACTACTAATTATACTTCTAATACTATTACTACTACTACTGCTACTACTGCTACTACTACCACTACTACTACAACTTCAGCTACTATTACTACTACTGTTTCTACTACTGCTGCTACTATTACTACTATTGTTGATACAAAAACTATGACTACTCATACTACTACTCCAACTACTACTACTATTAATGCTACTACTACTCCTACTCCTCCTCCTACTCCTACTACTTCTCTTAGCAGCACCACCACTGCCATTAGAACAACTACTACTCCTACTACTGGCGATACTCCTACTACTGCTACTGCTGCTGCTGCAGCTACTAGTACTACTACTATTATTATTATTATTATTACTACTACTACTACTACTATTACTACTACCACCACCAACACCACTACCATGACAACTTCTACTCCTACTACTACTAATACGCCTACTATTACAACGACAACTACTTCTACAACTACTATACCTATGACTACTGCTACTACTTCTACAAATACTACAACTGCTTTTACTACTACAACTACTACTATTATTACTACTACTGTTGCTGCTACTACTACTACAACAGTAACTACTACTCCTACTACTACTTCTACTCCTTCTGCTACTACTAGTACTCTTACTCCTTCTACTTCTCATACTGCTAGTATTACGACTACTACTACTTCTTCTATAGCAACAACAATAATTAGTACTACTTCTAGAACCCCTGCTGGTGCTGCTACTATTGCTGCTACTACTACTACTACAACAACTACTACTACTATTACATCTATGATTACTTCTAATGCGGCTACTCCTACTACGACAACTGCTACTACAACTACAACTACTACACCTTCTACAACAGCTGCAAAAACTACTGCTACTACTACTGTCGTCATTGCTGCTACTACTACTACTACTATTTTTACTACAACTACCGTGACTACTACTACTATTCCTACTATTATTATTACTACATGAAATACAACAACTATTGCTACTACTATCATTATTACTACTACTACTGTGACTACTACCCCAACTACCACTCCTACTTCTACTACTACTACAACAACTACTACCTCTACTACAGGTGCTCCTACTACTACTGCTGCTGCTACACCTACAACAACTTCTTCTACTACTACTACTACCACTACATCTTCTACAACTACTACAACTACTGCTACTTCAACAACAACAAAAATAACTACGACGACTACTACTACAACAACTCACACAACAACTTCTAGTACTACTACTACGACTACTACTACAATAACTACTATGGCTACTACTACTACTACTAATACTACTGCTACTATGACTCCTAACATTCCTACAACTACTACTGCTACTACTACCACTACTATTATTACTTCTACCACTCCTACTACTACTACAACTTCTACTACTACTACTACAAGCACTACTACTATCGCTACTACAACTACTATTACAACAGCTATTATTGCTAGTTCTGCTTCAACTCCTCCTACTACTACTAATACTACTACTTTCGCTACTAAAACTATGATGATCACTACACTTCAACTCCCACTACTACTTCTCAAACTACTACTACTACTACTGCAACTGCCACTATAGCTACTACTGCTATGACTCCTAACACTCGTACTACTACTACTACACTAGTACAACAACTTCTACCGCTTCTACTACTACCACTACTACTAGTACTACTCCAACTACAGGTATTACTATTACTACAACTACTATTACAATAACTACTACTACTATAGCTACTTGTCCTCATCCTACTACTACTATAACTATTACGCCTGCTACTAGTGCTCCTACTACTACAGCCATAACAATTACTACTACTGCTGCAACTTCCACTTCTGCAATAACTAATACACTAACTACTACTCCTACTCCTTCTCAAATTCCTACTATTGTTGCTACTCCTACTACTGCTGTTGCTGCTACTCTTGCTGCTACTACCACTACTACTATTCCTACTGCTACTGTTACTACTACTACTGCTACTATTACTATTGCTATTAGTACTACTACTAGTACTACTACTCCTACTACTATGACTACTACTACTACAACTACTATTATGACAACTAATACTACTACTGCTGCTACTCCTCCTCATACTACTACTATTACAACTATTACACTTGCTACTAATGCTACTACTACTACCGCCACTACTATTAGTACTGCTGCTGCAACTACTACTTCTGCAATAACTAATACACCAACTACTATGGCAACTCCTTCTCCAATTCCTACTATTGTTGCTACTCCTACTGCTACTACAGCTGCTGCTGCTGCTGTTGCTATTATTATCGCTACTACAACTACTACTACAACTACTAACACTACTACTCCTACGACTGCTAGTACTACTACAACTAGTGCTAATACTGCTGGTTCTATTGCTACTACTACTAACACTACTGCAACAACCACTACTACTATGACTATTGCTACTGTTGCTACTACTGCTACTGTAGCTACTACTGTTACTATTACTGCTACTACTACTACCTCAGCTACTACAACTTGTACTACAACTGTTGCTAATGCAACTATTGCTACTACAATTGCGGCAACTACTACTGCTACTATCATAGTGGCATCAACTACTACTATTACAACTCCTACTCCTACTCCTACTCCAACTCCTACTACGACTATTACTACTACTACTAGCTCATCTACTTTTGTTACCACTATTACAATCACTAGTACTTCTGCTACTACTATTACTAATACTATTACTACTAATACTACTATTAATTTAACTGCTGTTACTGCTGCTACTACTACTAGGACTACCACTACTACTAATACTACTATAACTACTGCTAATACAACTACCGCGACAATTACTGCGACTGCTGTTACTACTACAACATCTACTACTATGGCTACTACTATTACAATTACTACTACTACAATACGTCTACTCTGACTCCTACAACTACGCCTACGACTACAATAACTACTACTGTTACTACAATAAGTAGTACTATTATTACGGCAACTACAGCTTCTACAGCTGCTACTACTACTACTGCTACTATAGCTACTACTACTACTACTACTACTACAATGACTTCTACCGCTTCTGCCATTACTACTGCTACTACTGCTATGAATGCTCTTGCTACTACCACTACTCCTACGACTACTACTACATTTGCTACAAGACCTGCTACTAATGATGCTACTACTTCTACAACTGCTATAAGAGTTACTGTTATGGCTACTACTCCCACTACTACTTTGCCAGCTACTACTACTTCTATTACTAATACTACTATGACTGCTACTATTACTCCTATGCTATAGCTAATACCACTAGCACTACCACAACTGCTACCACTCCTACCCAAACTAAAATTGTGGCTACTACTAGAGCTATTATCGCTACTACTACAGCTGCTAGTAATACTACTTCCACAACAACCCTTGTTACTACTGCTACTGCTGCTACCCTAAAAACTACTGCTATTGCTCTGACTACTACTAATCCAACTACTACTACTACTACTACTTCTACCAGTACTACACAACTACTACAACTACTGCTACTATTACTACGATTATTACAACAACTACTACTACAACTACTCCTACTCTGACTCCTACAATTACTCCTACCACTACAACAACTACTACTGCTACTATAACATGTAGTACTACTATTATAGCTACTACTGCTGTTGCAGTTGCTATTACTACTATAACTGCTACTACAACAACAACAACAACAATAACTACTATTGTTGAGGCTGCTGCTGCTATTGCTACTATGACTACTATAGAATCTGCCACTACTATTGCTACTACTGCTATGACAACTACTACCACCACCACTATGCAACGACTACAACTACATTTGCTAGTACAACTACTGCTACTATTATTACTATTATTACAACTACTCCTACTCCAATTCCTACAATAACTAGTACTACTACAACAACTACTACTGCTACTACAACAAGTAGTACTACTATTATTGCTACTACTATTGTTGCAGCTGCTATTACTACTATAACTGCTACTACTACTACTACTACAACAACAACTACTACTACTACTACTATGCCTCCTGCTGCTGCTGCTACTACTACTACGACTACTATAGAATCTACCACTACTACTGCTACTACTGCTATAACTACTACTACTACTACCACTATGCTACGACTACTACTACTTTTGCTAGTACTCCTCCTACTACTAATACTACTACTACTACTACAACCGCTACAAGAGCAGCAACTAATCCGACTACTACTATTCCTACTGCTATTCTGCTGCTAATAGTACTATTATGAATGCTACTATTACTCCTATGCTATAGCTACTACTGCTACTACTACTGCTCCTAGCACTTCTACTATTATTACCACTTCTACGGTTGCTACCACTACTACTACGACTACTCCTCGTCCTACTACTACTACAACCACTTCTGCTACCACTCATAATCCTACAGCTATCGTTGCTAGTACTACTTCCACCACTACTACTGCATCTTCTCCTCCTCCTACTACTTCCACTACTCCTATAATTGCTTCTACTACTACTACCACTACTATTGATCCTACTATCACTTCTACTACTACTACTACAACAATAACTACATCTACTATAGTTGTTGTTGCTACTTTTGCTACAATAACTTCTGCTAGTACAACTGCTAATTCTATTTATACTACTGCTACTAATACTACCCCAACTACTATTGCCACTACTACTACTACTACTACTACTACTACAGCTATTATAACTACTACTATTACTACTTCCACTACAACTACTGCTACTACTATTTTTGCTACTACCGCAATGACTACTGTTATTGCTCTGACTACTACTAATCCAACAACAACTACTACTACTACTACACTACTACTATAACTACTTTAACTACTTGTACTATTTCTGTTAAAACTACTTCAACTACTTCTACTACCACTACTACTCTTGTTGTTGATGACGTTGTTGTTGCTGCTATTACTACTGCTGCTAGTTCTTGACTACTACAACTACTCCTATGAATACCACTACTACAACTAATACTATGACTACTAATACTAATACTATGGCTACTCCTACTGCTCCTCCTCCTACTACTACTACTAGGGTTACAAATACTACTGCTACTGCCCAAACTACTACTACTATTGCTACTACTATAATTATTATTGCTGCTACAAGCACTACATATGCTACTCCTTCGACTACTTTGATTGCAAATATTACTACCACGGCTATTGAAGCTACTGCTATTACTACTGTTGCCACTACTACTACTACTTTTGCTAATGATACTCCAACTACTATTGCTACTACTACAACTTCTACTATAACTATTACAACTACTACTCCAGGTACTATCACTACTGCTCCTACTATATAACAATTATTTCAACTATAATAGGTAGAAACGCTACTGCAACTACTACGACTGCTACTACTACTACTACTAATGTGGCTCCAACTACTACTATTGCTGCTCGAACTACTCCTATTGCTACTACTGCTCCAACTACTTCTACTACTGTTACCAATGCTACTACTTCTATTGCTACTCTTGCTGCTGCTAGTTCTACTACTACTACAACTACAGCTACTTCTGCTGATACCACTACAACTACTACTACTACTCTAGCTACTACTGGTACTACTACATCTCGTACCATAACAACAACAACTACTACTACTACTATGGCTACTACTGCAACTACTACTACTGTAGTTGTGACTACAACAACTACTGCTACCACTGCTACTTCTCCAACAACTACTACTTTTGCTACTACTACTGCTGCTACTACTAATACTATCGCTACTACTATTACTTCTATTATTGCAATTAATTCTGCTTCTACTAATGCTACTACTACTACTTCTTCTACAATTACTACTGCTACTACTTCTACAACTACTGTTGTTAATGCTGCTACTATGACTACTGTCACACGGCCAAATTTCTACCCTAAAATTTCATGCGTGATGGCGCCAAGGTTCACCCACCTCAGCCCGCCAAACTCGCACAAGCACACAAGAGTATAGAGGAGAAGAGAAGTACAACAACCTTGCCAACCTTTTATTGCTCACATAAAAGGAAATACAACTCTTAACACGGAATGACACTACAAGTCTCTCTACCTGTGTGTGTATGGCCAACTCAATAGACACCCTAGTCTATTTATAGTACACATATGTGGCTATGAGCAACTGTTGGAGATCATGGAGAACATGTTTCACAATGTTCTCCCTGCAGTTCAATCGCTCCCTGCAGTTCCACCGCTAACCTGCAGTTCCACCTCTGCGTGCAGTTCAATTGCTTCCTGCAGTTCAACCGCTGCGTGTAGCCTAACTGCTTCCTGCAGTTCAATCACTCCCTGCAGTCCAACTGCTTCCTACAGTTCAATTGCTTCCTGCAGTTCAACAGCTGCGTGGGCTGCTGCATACTGTCTTCAACCTACGACGCTAAGTGTTCAGGTTGTTCATATGCTCCTGCAGCTCACTTTAGCAAACTTATCCTGCTCCTTGCTCTGCAGGACTGTTTGGGCTGTTCGGGTCTCCATCCGAACATGTCGTGATTCTGTCACTTGCTGCTATGTGTTCTGCCCGTGCACACATATGTTGGAGGCAGTCCGTCGCCTCGCATGATCATGCGCTCCCATGCATGATACTCCTCATAGTGGCACTGACCACCACAGCTGGTTGTTTGCTCGTATGTGTGTTGCCCGTGCACACATACGTTGGAGGCACTCCATTTCCTCTGAGATCATGAGGTCTGTTACATGATCTCGTTGTGGTGGCACCTACCACTCACAACCAGTGTGACAAACCACCCCCACCAAGAGAGTCCAACGTCCTCATCGTAGTAGAGTCCATGTACTCCTTGATTTGTTTCTCGAATTTCCATACTGTAGAGTCCCGCTCCCATGTGGCACCGGCCTCGCTGCCATCTTTCCACTTTATAAGAAAATCAGTCCGTCGATTCTTCATGCTTTGCCCCATAGACCGGTGCACAAGGATCTTCTCGACCTCCTTGTCGAACTATTTTCGAACTACTGGTGGAGCTCTCCTTGCTTGCTGTCTATCTCCAAGCAAGTCCCTATTGAAAGGTTTGAGAAAGCTTACATGGGATGTTGGGTGCACCTTCAGCTTGTCGGGTAGCATCAACCGATAAGCAACCTGCCCAACTATCTTCATCACCTCGAAGGGGCCGTCATACCTTGGTACCAACCCATGATGGATAGTCTTGCTGCTGATTTTCTTCCATATCTGTGGAGTGAGTTTCAGAAGCACCATGTCCTCGACCTGGAACTCCAATGAATGCCTTCGTTCATCCGCATGCCTCTTCATGCATTTTGCTGCCTTGTGCAAGTTGTCCCGAGCTTGTTCTATCAGCTCCTCCTTCTCCTTGGTGAAGTGATATGCAGCAGGGCACTTTCCTTGGTCTGTCGATTGAGCCAACTCAAGAGGCGTGAGAGGCTACCGTCCCATGACAAGCTCTGCAGGACTCATGCCTGTAGTCGAGGACCTATGGAAGTTATAAGAAAATTGGGCTGTGTCCAACAGCTCAAACCAATTTTGCTGGCTGGCCGTCACATAATGCCTTAAGTATTCCTCCAACAAGGCATTGATGTGCTCCGTTTGGCCATCCATCTGTGGGTGATTAGCCGTAGAGAACTTCAACTCTGAACCCATCGAGTTGAAGAGTTCTGTCCAAAACCTGCCCATGAATCGAGCATCTTGATCACTCACGATGTCTTTCGGGACACCAAAGTGCTTCACCACATGCTTGTAGAATAGCCCAGCTACTACCTCTTCTGGACATGCGTGTGGTGTTGGTGTGAACACCACATACTTCAAGAGTCAGTCAACGACGACTAGGACTGAGCTCATCCCATCCACTTTGGGAAAGCCCAAAATAAAGTCCATGGAAATGGACTACCACAGTTTCTCCGGAATAGGTAGGGGTTGCAACAGCCCTGCCTGTTTCTTCCTCTCCGTCTTGTCAAGTTGGCACACAAGATAAGTCTTTACGTACATCTCGACGTCTTCCCCCATTTTTGGCCAATAGTATGACTTGGACAAGAGTGTCATCATCCTTTTCCCTCTAGGATGTCCTGCCTATTGAGGGTCGTGAGTCTCTCGCAGCAGCTCACGCCTCAGCCCTCCCGCCTTCAGGATGTACAACCTGTTGCCTCTAGCATACAACAAGTTATCTTCAAGCCAATACCGCTTAATTACTCCTTCACATACCTCCCCCTTGAGTTGGACGTATTCTGGGTCTACATTGGCTTGCTCTTTAACTCTCTCCAGCAGGGTTGACTGCACTGTGGATAGTGCAACGACGTAGCATTCCACCTCCTTTCGGCTCAATGCATCTACTACTTGGTTCTATCATGCTAGCTTGTGCTCCCACATGAAATCGAACTTGGCCAAGAACTCCTGCCATCGAGCTTGTTTGGGGGTCAATTTCTTTTGGGTTTTGAAGTAGGTGTTTGCAACATTATCTGTTACAACCCTGAACTTCATTCCCAAGAGATAATGCCTCCAGGTATCCAAGCAGTGCACCACTGCTGTCATCTCCTTTTCATGTGTGGTGTAGCGTTGCTCTGCATCCTTGAGTTTGCGGCTTTTAAACTCCACTGGGTGTCCTTGCTGAACAAGAACTCCCCCAAGAGCACGATGTGAGGCATCCGTATGTACCTCAAATGGAAGCTCAAAGTTAGGCAATCGCAGCACCAGTTCCGTTGACACTGTTGCCTTCAGCTGATCAAACGCCGCTTGTCATGAGTCCGTCCATGCCCATTTTTGATTCTTCCTCAGTATATCAGTCAAGGGATTCACTTTCTTTGAATAACCCTGAATGAATCTTCTATAGTAGTTAGCCAAACCGAGGAAAGAATGAAAATCCGATACCTTTGTTGGGGCCGCCCAATCGATGATTGCCTGAACCTTCCTCTCATCCATTTGTATCTATCACTTGCTCAACCTGTGGCCAAGGAACCTGATTTCCTTCTGATAGAACTCGCACTTCTCCTTCTTGACGAAGAGCTTGTATTCTCTTCTCTAAGCCAAGAAAATACCTTTCTGAGGTGGTCGACGTGGTCTGCCAACGTCTCTAGGTAGATGACAATGTCATCCAAATATACCACCACAAATTGATCCAAGAACTCGTATAATACTTCATTCATCAAGTTGCAAAATGTTGCTGGAGCATTTGTCAATCCAAAAGGCATGACTAGGAACTCAAATGAGCCATACCTTGTGACACATGTCATCTTTGACTCATCTCCCTCAGGAATCCGGACTTGCCAATACCCTGATCGCAAGTCTAACTTGGTGAAGTATGTCACCTTGGCCAATCGATCGAACAAGTCACCTGCATTTGGCACTGGGTACTTGTTCTTGATAGTCACCTTGTTTAGTACCCGATAGTCTACGCACATCCGCTGAAACAACACTGGGGCACCATACGGGGCTTTTGATGGTTGGATCAGTCATGCCTCCAACAATTCTTTGAGTTGCTTCCTCCGCTCCAAAAGCTCCGCATTTGCCAATCAATAAGGGGCCTGAGCAAGAGGTCTAGCACCTGGCTCCAGCTCGATCTTGTGGTCAACTGCCCTCCAAGGGGGAAGTTCGTTGGGCAGTTTTTGTGGCATCACGTCCGCGTAATCCACCAGGATAGTTGCAACAACATCAGGTACCTCCACGACCTGATCCGATTGTATCTCGATCAGTGCTGCAACATAGATGGTCTCGCCCCTCTTGAGACCAATTTTCAGCTGTTGTGGAGACTGCACACTCGCTGCTGTAGTTTTCCCTCCATACGCTGCCTGTATAAAGCATGGTGATTCCTCCGCAGAATTCAGCATACCTGATAGGTGACGCACCAAGATAGCCTTAGCTTGGACGAAGAAGTCTATCCCCAGGATAAACTCAAACTCATCGAGCTGAGACTGTCACACCGATCGCTCCCTCCGAAGCTCCAACTTTGAGGGTTGCACTGGCCATTCCATGAATCGGAGTTGGTCCAGAGTTTACCGCCTTCACTTTCCATGAACTTGGTAGCACCTGCAACCCAAATTCACTTACCAATTTATGGGAGAAGAAGGTTCTGGTCGCTCCTATGTCCAGCATAGCCAAAACAGGCCTCGCATTTAGTAGCACCGATGCATACATCAACCTTTTGCAAGGCGGCTGCCTTTCTGCCACCATTGAGTTAAGTAGCTGCAATGGATTCATGCGTGGTGTTGCCACCGCACCACGTCCTTCTTCCTCAGATTCCCTGAGAGTTAGAGTAGATAGCTTTTCCCTCCTTGGACATTCCCTTGCCTGATGAGGACCATTGCATATAAAATAGCCCTGCTCTCTATTAGTGGGCTGCAGTTTGAACTGGGTTGGTTCTGCAATCTTCTTGCCCTTTCCCTCGGGCTTCTTGCCATCCTTATGTGCACGCCCCATCTTTCTTCCCTCTCTGGCCATTTTGGTGGTTGTTGTCAGATTGAAATCCACCAAGCCTTCCGCAGAAGCAATGGCCGAAGAAAGATCCCTCACTCCTTGCCGTCGGAGTTCAGCTTAAGCCCATGGCTGCAAGCCAGAAAGAAAGTTGTACAACTTGTCCTCCTCGGACATGTTGGTGATGTCGAGCATAAGGGAGCTGAATTCCCTCACATACTCCCTTATGGTCCCCGAATGCCGCAGCTTATTCAGGGATTCCCGTGCAACCCACCCTGTGTTGCACGGAAGGAACTGCTCCTTTAGTTCCTTCTTGAGGATCTCCCAATCCTCCAGCTGAGCTCTCCCAGCTTGAGCATTCTCCGACGCTCTGGTACGCCACCATAATTTGGCATCTCCACTCAAGTACATGCTGGTGATGGTGACTTTCTCTCATTCCAAAATGTGAGCAGCCTTGAAGTACTGCTCCATATCCCACAAGAAGTTCTCCAAGTCCTTTGCATTCCTGCAGCCATTAAAGGAATGGGGTTTTGGAACTCTTACCTTTGAAGGAGCTCCACCCTCAACAATGGAGTTAGCCACCGTTCTTTTTACCACCATCAAGTCCTGCTCCAAGGACTTTAGACTTGATCTCATGGAGTCCATGATCGCAGCATACCTTTCCTCCGTGTTTTTCGCCTCACTTGCAAGGGCCTCCTTGAGAGCAGCATTTTGCCTCTCTTGCCAAGCCAACTGCGCCCATATGCTACCCGCATCTTTGGTTGGAGGATTCCCCAGCATTTCCTCGATGCGAATCAACCGATCCCGAAGCTCCACTTGCGTCACCATGGCTTTTGATGATCTTGGCTTTCGCTGAACCAGTTTCTCACCAAACTGGGCTCTGATGCCACTTGTCACACGGCCAAATTTCTACCCTGAAATTTCACCCGCGATTGCGCTAAGGTTCGCCCACCTCAGCCCTCCAAACCCGCACAAGCGCACAAGAGTATAGAGGAGAAGAGAAGTATAGCAAGCTTGCCAACCTTTTATTGCTCACATAAAAGGAAATACAACTCTTAACACGGAGTGACACTATAAATCTCTCTACCTGTGTGTGTGTGTCCAACTCAATAGACCCCCTAGACTATTTATAGTACACATATGTGGCTGTGATCAACTGCTAGACATCATACAAAACATGTTCCACAATGTTCTCCCTGCAGTTCAACCGCTCCCTGCAGTTCCACCGTTGCCTGCAGTTCAACCGCTACATGCTGTTACACCGCTGCCTGCAGTTCAACTGCTTCCTGTAGTTCAACTGCTGCATGCAGTTCAACTACTGCGTGCAGTTCAATTGCTTCCTGTAGTTCAACCGCTGCGTGCAGTTCAACTGCTTCCTGCAGTTCAATCGCTCCCTGCAGTTCAACCACTCCCTGCAATTCAACTGCTTCCTGCAATTCAACCACTGCATGGGCTGCTGCACACTGTCTTCAACCTGCGACGCTAAGTGTTCAGGTTGTTTACATGCTCCTGCGGCTCACTTTAGCCAACTTGTCCTGCTGCTTGCTCTGCAGGACTGTTTGGGCTGTTTGGGTCTCCATCCAAACATGTCGTGACTCTATCACTTGCTGCTATGTGTGCTGCCCACGCATACAAATGTTGGAGGCAGTCCATCGCCTCGCATGATACTCCTCGTACTACAACTTTTGCGACTATAACTACTACTGCCTCAGCTATTGCTACTACTACTACTGCTACTGCTACTACTACTACCATGGTTGCTACTACAACTACTACTTTTGCTAGTACTCCTACTACTACTCATACTACTGCTGCTACAATAGCTACAATAGCTACAACAACTACTATTATGACCACTACTCCCACCATAACTATTCCAACAACTACTCTTTATACTACTACTATTACTGCTACGATTTCTACTACTACTCTTATACTACTACTACTACTACCACTACTAGAATTGCTCCTACCACTACTACTACTAGTGCTACTATCACTACTCCTCCTCCCCCTCCAACTACTACAACCAGACCGCTACCACTGATAGTCCTACTACTATGACTACTACTATAATTACAGCTGCTACTACTACTACTTTTCCTACTACTACTACTACTACTACTACTATTGCTACAGTTGCCACCACTACTACTCTTACTACAACAACTACTACTACTATAGCTTCGGCTAGTACAACTACTACTACTACGGCTACTACAACTGCTGCTACTGCTACTACTACAACAACAACTTTTGCTATTATGACTACTATTGCCTTAGCTACTACTACTACTGCTGCTATGACTCCTACTATTCTTACACCTACAATTTCTAGTACTACTACTACTCCTATGCTACTACTACTACTACCACTACTAGAACTGCTCCTACCACTACGACTACTGCGACCACTACTACTGCTACTCCTCCTCCTTCTCCCACTACTGCAACAACAACTGCTACCACTAATAATCCTACTACAACTACAACTACAACTATAACTAGAATTGCTACTGCTGCTACTTTTGCTGCTGCTACTACTACTACTACTATTGCTACAGTTGCCACTACTACTTCTCATACTACTACTATTACTATAACTACTACTATAGCTTCAACTACTACCACTACTACTGCTACGGCCACTATAGTTGCTGCTACTACAACTACTACTACTACATCTTCTGCTACTATGGCTACTACTGCCTCAACTACTGCTATTACTACTACCATGGCTGCGACTACAACTGCTACTTATGCTACTACTCCTTCTACTACACATACTACTATTGCTACAACTACTACAACAATTATTGTTATGACCACTACTCCCACCATAACTATTCTTACAACTACTCTTCTACTACTACTGCTGCTATGACTGCTACTACTACTCCTATGCTACTCCTACTAATACCACTACTAGAACTGCTCCTACCACTACTACTACAGCTACCACAACTATTGCTACTCCTCCTCCACCCGCTACTACAACCACAACTGATACCACTGATACTCCAACTACTACTGCCACTTTTACTACTCATACTACTTCTGTTGCTACTACTAATTCTACAAATACTACTATTGCTCCTACAATTACATCTACTACTACTGCTACTGTTACTGCTCCTACTATTACTTCTATAGCTACTAATGCTACTACTACTGCTGCTGCTTCGACTAATGCGGCTACTATTACTACTACTACTACAACAACAACAACAACAACAAAAACAACAACAACAACAACTATTACAACTATTACTACTTCTTCTACTACTACAGCTACTTCTACAAATGCCACAACTACTTATTGCTACTACAACCACTAGTATGTTTGACACTACAACTGCTACTACTATCCAAACTACTACTGCTACTACTTCAACTACTACAACTACTATCGCTATTACTACTATTGCCACTACAGCTACTGCTACAACTGCTACTGTTGCTCCTACTACTACTATTCCAATGACTACTACTATTGCAACTACTACTACTACACTTCAACTACTAATAGTATAACAACTTCTACTATTTCTGCTAACACTGCTTTAACTACTTCAACTACTACAGCTATTGCTACTACTACTGCTACTACCCCTATTTCTATGACTATTATTACAAATACTACTGCTACTACTTTTGTTATGGCTTCAACTATTACTGCTACTCCTACTACTACTGCTACCACCCCTATTTCTACGACTATTATTACTAATACTACTGCTACTACTTTTGTTATGGCTTCAACTATTACTGCTACTCCTATAATTGCTACTACATCTATTATTGTTGCTGCCACTACTACCACTCCATCGACTACATTTACTACTACTATTATTACTGCTACTGCTACTGCTACTGTTGCTGCTACACTCCAACTGCTACTACTACTATCGCTACTACTACTGCTGTTGCTATTGCTACTACTACTACTGCTACTATGGTTGCCACTTCTGCAAAAACTACTATGACTACTCCAACTACAACTAGTACTACTACAACTATAACTATTGCTACTACTGCAACTAGTGCTTCTACTAACCTTCGACTAATTCTACAACAACTATAACTACTATTGCTACTACTACTATTGTTGCTGCTGCTACTATTATCTTTACCAATGATACTCCAACTACTATTGCTATTACTGTTACTTCTACTGCTACTATTGCAACTGCTACTCCTGCTAGCATTGCTACTGCTCCAAACACTACTACAACTGCTTCACCTACTACTACTACTACAACTAATACTTATGCTACTACTAATACTTCTACACTGCTACTACTACTACCACTGCTAATACTTCTCCAACTACAACTACTCCTACTTCTTCTATTCCTACTACTACTACTATTGCTGCTACAACTACTACTGCAGTTATTGCTGCTACCACTCCTAGTAGTTCTGCTACTACTATAACTACTGCTACTTCTGCTACTACTGCTGCTACCACTATTTCTAGTACTGCTATTACTACTACTACTACTGCTACTACCTGCCAAACTGCTACTTCAACTACTATGATAACAACTACTACAATTGCTAGTACTACTGTTACTGCTACTACTGCTACTTTTGCAACTACCCCTGCTACTACTATTACTGCTATTACTTCTACTATTACTTCGCCTACTACTAGTACTATTAATACTACTACTACTTCTACAATTACTACCTCTACCGCTACTACTACTACTTCTCCTACAACTACTACTACTATAACTACTGCTGCTACTTCTGTTGCCACTAGTACTTCATCTACTACTACTAATAATAATACTACAACAACTAATACTATAGCTACTACTACAACTGCTGCTACCTCTATTGCTGCAACTACTACTACTACTATTACTACAACTACTACTATTACAACTACTATTACTATTACTATTATTATTACAACTACTACTTCTCCTACTACTACAACAGTAATAACTGCTACTACTGCTATTGTTGCTATTGCTACGACTACTACATTTGCTACAACTACTACTACTCCTGCTAGTACTACTGCTACTACTCCTATTACAAATACTACTACTACCACTACAACTACGCCTACTGCTACCCCTACTCCTACTACTACTACTATAACAACAGCTACTATTACTACTACAACTACTACTCCTCCTACGGCTACTACTTTTACAACTACTACTTCTCCTACCATTACTACTACAACTGCTCTTACTACTACTGTTACAGCTACAACTCCTGCTACTACTACTACTACTACTATTGCTGCTGCGAGAACTTGTACTACTACAACAATAACTAATACTTGTACCACAAGAACAACAACTACCACTACTATTATAAGTACTCTGGCTGCTACTGCAGCTGCAGCTACTGCTACTACTACTACTACTACTACTGCTACTACTAGTACTACTACTACTACTACTACTAATATTAATAATAATACTAACTCTACAACTACTAGTAGGACCACTACTACTACAACTACTGCTTCTGCAACTATTCAAACTACAACTACTACTATAACCACTACTACTACTACTACCTCCACTACTATTACTGCTGGTACTTCTAATTCTACTACTACTATGACAACAATTACTACTACTACATCTACACTACTACTACGACTACTATTACTACACCACTACTATAACTACTACTATTAGCAATAATTCTACGCCTACAACTACTACCATTACTACTACTAATAGTACTACTACTAATTCTACTACTATTACAACTACTCCTTCTGCTACTACTACTACCACCACTACCACTAGTACCACTACTACTGCTGCTGCTATTCCTAATACTACTAAGACTACTAGTACTCCTACTTCTTCTGCTACTATTGCTATAACAACAGCAGCAATTGCTATTGTTGCTGCTATAACTTCTACTATCACTACTATTGCTACTACTACTGCTACTATAATTACAACAACAACGATTACTACTACTCATACCACTACTATTTCTCCTTATACTCCAACTACTACTGTCACTACTATTAATACTACTACTACTATGACTACAAATCCAACTCGTACTCCTACTACTATTCCTACTACTACATTTGCCACTACTACTACTACTACAACTTCTACTCTACTACCACAACTGGTACTACTTCTATTGCTACTGTTGCTACAGTAAATATGGTTATAGCTACTACTACTACTATTGCTATTACTTCTACGACTACTACTCTCCTTAGTACTTCTACTAATCGTGCTACTACTTCTACTTCTACTACTACTATTATAGCTACTACTTATACTAGTACTAACACTACTACTACCACTACTACTACTTCTACTATTGTGACAACTTCTGCTACTGCTAGTGCTACAACTACTACTATGACTACCACTACCACCACTACTGCTACTACTACAACTGCTCCTACTTCCACACTACCAGTACAACAATTGCTACTAGTACTACTACTCCAACAACTATAACAATTACTACTACTAGTCCTACTACTACTACTACTACTACTACTACTACTACTACTACTACTACTACTACTACGGCTACAACTACTACTACTACTACTACTACTACTACTAATACTTCTACTGCTACTAACTACTGCTGCTGAAAATGATACTACTGTTGCTACTATTGCTGCTATTTCTACTACAATTACTACTATTGCTGCTACTATTACTACTACTTCCCCCACTACTATTATAATTGTTGCACTTCTGCTACTTGTACTGCTACTATAACTATTGCCACTACTACTACTACTTTTACTACTACTACTACTACAACCTCTATAGCTGCTACTACTACTAATGCTACTACTGCTGCTACAACTACTACGACTACAACAACTACTACTATTGCTAGAACTACTGCAGCTAAATATGCTGCTAGTAATACTACTATCACAACTAATGCTGTTGTAAATAATACTACTGCAATTGCTATGGTAACTACCACTGATAATACTACTACTTTTGCTACTACTACTGCTACTGCTGCTGCTACTATTGCTACTATTGCTACTACTATCGTGAAAACTACTACTGTAACTACTACTACTATTTCTAGCATGGTTCGAGGTTTCAGCCAAAACCAAAACATTTCGGCCGAACCCGCACCGAAACCCTAAAAAATGTTTTGGTTTAGGGTTTTGGCACTGCAGCGGGCGAGTGCGGGCACATGCGGGTGAGGATGAGGGCCGCTACAGGTGAGCGCGACGGGCTCGGGGTGGCTGCGGGCCACTGCGGGTGAGGGCCGTGCACTACGAGTGACTGCGGGTGAGGGTGGCATGCTTGGGCGGCCGACAGGCTACGCGGGGTGGGTACAGGGCGGTCGGGGCAGCTACAGGGTACGCGGGCAGGCCGCAGGGAGCGTGGAGCGGCTGCAGGGAGCGCAGGGCATCGGTGGTAAGCGCAGGGCTCCGACGGCGAGCTCAGAACGTGCATGGCTAATGCAGCACATGTGGGGCTAGCTCAGTGCACGCGGGGAGACCGCAGTGTGAGCGTGGTGAGCTTGGCTTGTGCGGGGTGACCGCAGCGCCTGCAGGGCAAGCTAAGTGTGCCGACGGCGAGCTCAGCACACGTGGGGCTACCGCATCACGCCGGTGGCATCCTCAGTGCACTTGGGCTGACTGCAGCTCGCCCACGGTGCCCACGACGAGCTCAGGGCTCGAAACCGGCATCTCCGGCATGTCCGGCATCCCCGTGCGGCATCTCCGGCATCTTCGGTGAGCTCTACAGCTCGGCATCTCCGGCAGCTTCGTCGGCGAGGGCAGCTCCGCCGCCGAGCGTAGCTCCCCCCACGAGCGCAGGTTGGCCGACGACGATGCTTGCCCTCGCTCTCATTTCAGTTTAGGGTTTACTGTGGTTAGTTTTATTTAATTAATCACATTTTATTTAGCTAATCACGATTTACTGTGCTGCTTTGCTTTTTTCCCCATGAATCATGGGGAGGTGGCTATCGGTTGGTCGGTTGGTATTGGCTGATTAAGTACTTTGTTTAATGCCTGTGAATCACGGGTTTCGGCTATGGGTCTTGTGGCTTATATATACTTAGTGTAAGATGCTTACACTTCGCAGACGATTTCATTTGTGTTCTGCTGTCTTAGTGAAAGAGTTTTGTAGATCGGCCAGCTATTTCTATTTT
Organism: Trichopus zeylanicus subsp. travancoricus; assembly: GCA_005019695.1. Lineage (NCBI taxonomy): Eukaryota > Viridiplantae > Streptophyta > Magnoliopsida > Dioscoreales > Dioscoreaceae > Trichopus > Trichopus zeylanicus. The sequence goes on along the minus strand of RXID01015292.1, from coordinate 22,297 downwards.
AGTTGCAGTGGTATGAAATTTTCCGTTCAATAATTGATGTATCATAATTTTTAGTTTTTGTTTGTGCTACTTGATGTATCAGATATACTATGTATGTTGAGACTTGAGAATTGAATTGAAACAGGGAAGATCAAATTATTTATTTTTATGGATCAGCTTAATTTGCATTATGCGTATTATGTATTTACTTAATTGAAACAGTAATATGATCAATTATCCAAAATTAAGTTAGATTTGCTGCTTAAAATACGTATTAAATTATTAAAGTTACATAGTAAAATATTAAATTAATAAATTATTTAAATTACATATTAAATAATGTATTTTGTATTAAAGTGTATAACAAAATAGTAAATTATTAAATTATTCATTTTCATTTTGGACCTTCGATGTATGGTTATACTCCAAAAGCACTGCCCCGAGATCGCGCAGAGCTAGTTGTTCTGGCTCGTATGCCTACAAATGCTCGTCCGGATCATCCAGGTACTGAATTTGTAATTCCACACCAAGATGTTCCAAACTCAACCGATGATGACTATGATTATTAGTTGTATTATTTTAGAATTTATAAATTATATATGTGTGAAATACATTTTAATGAAAAGTTAAATTTTCTTATGTTAATTTTTTAATTTTAATCATATTCATATCATTTCTTGTATGTTTTTTTAATACACTAATATATATTAAAAGTAAACAATATCAGTGACTAACTATCAAAATTAATTTTAATTAGCTTAAATAATATTTGAAATTATTGTAAAATTAGGTATAAATTCATTCATAATTTTCCAAATTTTTTCAAATTTTTTCTAATTTTTTATCATATTTTTAATTTAAAGTCAAAGCGCAGTCAAAATATAGTCAAACTCTAGTCAATGCCCAATTAATAATTTAAAAAATTCTTTCGGCCGAAACCGAAATAGCCGAAACGGCCGAAATGTATCGGTTTCGGCCGGTCCCGAAACCGAAACCGTAGACCATATTCCTAGTACTACTACTACAGATACTAGAACAACTACTACTATTGCGGCTGCTCTTGCAACTATTACTACTACAGCAACTACTACCACTATTACTGCTCCTGTTGTAACTAATACTACTACAACTACTACTACTCCTACTTCTACTGCTTCTCCTACTGGGACTGCTACTATTACTACTACTACTACAATAATGACTATGACAACTAGTACTAACACTGCTACTAGTACTGCTATTACAGCTGCAGGTGCTGCAACTGCTACTATTACTATAACAACAATAACTACTACCACACTGCTACTACTACTACTGCTGCTACTTTTACTGCTACTACAACTACTACTACAATGACTACTATTGCTACTACTGCTACTGTTGCTATACTACAACTACTTCCAGTGGTACTACTAATACAACTGCAGCTACTACTACTGCTGCTATTGCTACTACTACCACTACTACTACATCTTCTTCTTCTACTACTAATACTAATGCTACCACTACGATTACTACTACTACTACTACTACTACTACTACTACTACTACTACTACTATTATTACTACCACCACCACCACCACCACCACCACCATGACTACAAATATGGCTACGACTACTATGGCTACTACTGCTACTACTAGTATTAATACGACTGCTGCTACAACCCTTTCTGCAACTAATATTACTATTACAGCTACTACTCGTACTATTACAGCTAATACTACTACTTTTCCTACTACTGTTCCTACTACTTTTGTCGCTACTACTACTAGTAGTACTACAACTGCTACTTCTACTGCTACTACAAGTGTTGCTCCTGCGGCTATTAATGCTATGACTACTATAACTTCTACTACTACTACACCTGCTCTTACTACTACTGCTATTTCAACTTCTATTACTACTTGAGCTACTACCAATATTACTACAGCTACTCCACATACAACTACTCCTAGTACTACCACTCCAACTCCTACTCCTAGTACTACTACTACTCCAACTACTTCTACTACTACTTCAACAACTACGACTACTGCTACTACTACTATTACTACTACTACTCCAACTATGACTACTAATATTGTTACTACTACTAATACTCCTATTACCACTTTACTACTTCTTCTGCTACTACTACAACTACTACTACCACCACTACTAATACTACTACCACTACAACTACTACTAGTACTACAACTACGACTCTGACTGTTACTACTACTACAACAACAACTACTTCTATTAGTAGTAGTAGTACTACTAATAGCACTACTGATGCTATTGCTACTACTAATATCATGATTTCTATGACTACTTCTACTACTAGTAGCAGTAGTACTACTAGTAGCACTGTTGACGTTGTTGCTGCTACCAATAATACGGCTTCTACTACTACTACTAGCACTACAACTACTACTACTATGGCTACTGTACTACAACTTATGCCACTACTGCTACCATCTCTACTACTACTACTACTACTACTACTACTACTACTACTACTACTACTACTACTACTACTACTACTAATACTACTACTCTTCTCCTCCTCCTCCTACTACTCCTACTACTAATGTTACTACTACTACTACCTCTTCTTCTACTACTATTACTACTACTACTACTACTATTACTAATGCTACTACAACCTCTACTACTACTACTACTACTTCTACTACTACTACTTCAACTATAACTACTACAACTGCTACTGTTGCTGCTACTGCTACTGCTACAACTATTACTACTACTACTGCACCTATGACTACTAATATTATAACTACTACTAATACTCCTATCACCACTTTACTACTTCTGTTGCAACTATTACAACAACTGCTACTACCACTACTAATACTACTTCCACTACAGCTACTACTAGTGCTACAACTATGACTCTGACTGTTACTACTACTACTACAACCACTACTTCTATTAGTAGTAGTACTACAACTATTAGTAGCACTATTGATGCTATTGCTTCTACTAATATCACAATTTCTACGACTACTACTACAACATCTACTTCTACTAATACTAGCATTGCTAACACTGCTGCTGCTACCAATAATACGACTTCTACTACTACTACTAGCACTACAGCTACTCCTACTACTACAACAACAACAACTACTACGGCTACCGCACTACAACTAATGCTACTACTACTACCACCTCTACTACTACTACTACTACTATTACTACTACTACTAATACTACTACTACTCCTCCTCCTACTACTACTCGTACTACGAATGCTACTACTACTACCTCTACTACTACTTCTATTACTACTACTACTATTGCTACTACAACTACTACTACTATTACTAATGCTGCTACAACTTCTACTACTCCTACTAAGACTACTACTACTCGTACCACTACTACTACTTCAACTTTTACTTGTACTATTACTAGTACTTCTATTGCTAGTCCTACTACTCCTCTTCCTACTACTACCACTTTTCTTACTACTACTACTTCTACTACTACTGCTCCTACTACTACCCCTACTACTACACCTACTCCTCTTACTACAACAACAACAATAACTACTACTACTATTACTATTACTGCAACTTCATATACTACTACTGCTACTACTTTCACTACTACTTTTACTACTTGTACTACTACTACAACTACTACTCCTACTACTCCAACTACTACTCTTCCTGTTACTACTACTCCTACTACTCCTACAACTAATACTGCAACAACAACAACTACTACTACTACAACACTTATTACTACTACTCCAACTCTAACTAGTAGTACTGCCACTACTATTGCCAGTACTACTATGACAACAACAACTACTACTACTTCTACTACTACTCCGATAACTACTACTACTATTGCTGCTATTACTAATACTCCAACAACTATTACTATTACTTCTATTAATAATACAACTATTATTTCTATCAACTATTGCTACTACTACTGCTACTTCTATTACTATTACTACTACTTTTGTAGCTACTAGTCGTAGCATTAGCAGTAGCAAGAATAGCCGTAGTAGCATTAGTAGCTATAGTAGTAGTTGCAATAGTAGTAGAAGTAGTAGTAGTAGTAGTAATATTAGTAGTAATAGCAGCATTAGTAATAGTAATAGTAGGAGTAGTAGCTGTAGTAGCAATAGTAGCAGTAGTAGTAGTCATAGTAGTAATAGTACCAGTAGTAGTATTAGCAATACTAGTCAGAGTAGCTATAGTAGTAGTTATAGTATTAGTAGCAATAGTAGTAGTAGTAGCAATAGTAGAAACATTAATGGTAGTAGTAGCCATAGCAGTAGCAGTAATAACAGTAGTAGAAGTAACAGTAGTAATAGTTATTATAGCCATAGTAGTAGTACTAGTATTAGTAGCACTAGTAATGGTAGTAAAAGTAAAAGTAGTAGTTGTAGAAGTAGCAGTAGTAGTAGTAATACTAGTAGTAGCAGAAGTCATGGTAGCAATGGTAGTAGAAGTAGCAGTAGTCACAGAATTAGTAGTAGCAATAGTAGTAGAAGTTGTAGTAGTAGTAGTAGAAGTATGAGTAGTATTAGTAGCAGTAGTAGTGATGGTGGTGGTGGTAGTAGTAGATGTTGTAGTAGCAATAGTGGTAGAAGTAGTAGTAGCAGATGTTATAGTTGTAAACATAGCAATAATAGCATTCACAGTAGTAGTAGTTGTTGCTGTTGTTGTTGTTGTTGTAGTAGTAGTACTAGAAGTAGTAGCACTAGTAGTAGTAGTAGAAGTAGTAGTAGTACTAGCAGTAGCAACAACAATAGTAGTAGTAGCAATAGTCATGGTGGTAGTAGTACAAGTAGTAGTAGTAGCAGAAGTAGTAGTAGCAGTAGTAGTAGAAGTGGTGGTGGTAGTAGTTGTAGGAGAAGTAGTATTAATTGTAGTAGCAGCAGTAGTAGTAGTAGTAAAAGTAGTAATAGCTGTAGTCGTAGGAGCAGTACAATTAATACTACTACTACTGCTGCTGCTACTAAAATTATAGCAGCAATGGTAGACGTAGTAGTACTAGTAGTAATTATAGCAGCAACAGTAGTAGTAGTAGTACTATTGCTATTAGTAGCAGTCCTGAAGTAGCTGCAGTAGTAGTAGTAGCAGTAGTGCTTGCTGTAGTAGTAGCAGTAGTAGTAGTAACAGTAGTTCTAGCAGTAGTAGTAGCAGTAGTCATAGTAGTAATAGCAGCAACAGTAGTAGCAGTAGTAGTAGCAGTAGTCATAGTAGTAGTAGCAGCAACAGTAGTAGTAGTAGTAGTACTATTGCTATTGGTAGCAGTCCCGAAGTAGCTGCAATAGTAGTAGTAGCAGCAGTAGTAGCAGTAGTAGTAGTAGCAGTAGTGCTAGCAGTAGTAGTAGTTGTTGTTGTAGTAGAAGTAGTATTAATTGTAGTAGCAGCAGCAATAGTAGTAGTAAAAGTAGCAATAGCAGTAGTCATAGTAGCTGCAGTAGTAGTAGTAGTAGTGCAAGAAGTAGTAGTAGCAATAATAGTAGTATTAGTATTAGTAATAGTGGAAGAAGTAGTAGTAGTAGTAGCAGCAGCAGTGTAGTTTTTGTAGCAGTAGCAGTAGTAGTAGTAGTAATAGTAGCAGTAGCAGTTGTAGTAGGAGAAATTGTAGTAGTATCAGAAGTAGTTATGGTAGTAGTAGTAGAAGTAGTAGTAGTAGTAGTAGTAGTATTAGTAGTAGCAGCAATAGTAGCAGTAGTAGCAGTTGTAGCAGCTGTAGTAGTAGTAGTAGTAATATGAGTTATAGCGGTAGTAGAAGTAGTAATAGTAGTAGCGATTGTTGAAGAAGCAACAAGAGTAGTAGTAATAGTAGTAGTAGTAGCAATAGTAGGGGTAGTAGCAGCAGTAGTTGTAGTAGTTGTAACAACAATAGCAGTTGTAGCATGAGTCATAGCAACAACAGTAGCGGTAGTAGTGGTCCCCTCAGTAGTAGTAGTAGCACCAGTAGTCATAGTAGTAATAGAAGTAGCTATAGTAGCTTTAATAGTAGTACTTGCAGTTGTTGTAGTAGCAATAGTAGTATTAGTAGTGGTAGTAGTAGCAGTAACAATAGTAGTAGCAGTAGTGATAGTAGTAGCAATAGTAGTAGCTGGAGCATTAGCAGTAGTAGGTGTAGTAGTAGCAACAGCAGTGGTAGGAATAGTAGTAATAGCAGTAGTTCTAATAGTATAGTAGTAGTGGTAGTACTAGCTGCAGCAGTAGTAGTAGCAACTGCAGCAATAGTAGTAGCAGAAGTATTACTGGGTGGCAGTAGTGTTAGTGGTTGCATAAGTAGTAGCAGAATTAGTTATAGTAGTAGTTGCAGTTGTATTAGTAGAAATGGCAGTAGTAGGAGTAGAAGTAGTAGTGGAACTGGTTGTAGTAAAAGTTGCAATAGTAGTAGTAATGGTAGTAGTAATAGTAGCTATAGCAATAGTAGAAGTAGTAGTTATTATTATTATTGTACTAGTAATAGTAGTTGTTGCAGTAGTAATAATAGCTATAGCAGTAGTAGAAGTAGTTGTTGTTTTTGTTGTTGTACTAGTAATAGTAGTAGTAGCATTTGCCATGATAATAGCAATTGTAGTAGTGTGAGCATTAGTCATAAAAGCAAGAGTAGTAGCAGCCATAGTAGTTTTAGCAGTGGTAGTAGTAGTAGCAAAAGCAATAGTTGCAGTAGTTGTAGTAGTAGTTATTGTGGTAGAGTAGTGAAAGTTGTAGCTATGGCAGTAGTGGTAGTAGTAGTAGCATTAGTTGGGGTAGTAGTATAGTTGTAGTAGTTGTTGTTGTTATTGTTGTATTAATAATAGTAGTAGTAGTAGTAGCAGTAGTTGTAGCATTTTCCATAGTAGTAGCAGTAATAGTTGTAGCAACCGTAGTAGTATAAGCAGTAGTCAAAGAAGCAGGAGTAGTAGCAGCAACAATAGTTGTAGTTGTAGTAGTAGTAATTATTATTGTAGTAGTAGTGGAAGTGGTAGTTGCCATAGCAGTGGTAGTAGCTATTGTAGTAGTAGAAGGAGAAGCAGTGGTAGTAGTAGTAATTATTATAGAAGCAGTAGCAGCATGGTAGCAGTAGTGGTTGTAGCAGCAGTAGTGGCAGCAACAACAATAGTTGCAATAGTTGCGATAGTGGTATTAGTAGTAGTAGTGATAGTAGCAGCAATAGTAGTAGTTGTTGTAGTTGTATTAAAAGTATTAATAGGAGTAGTAGTAGCAATAGTAATAAAAGTTGTAGTAGAATTAGTAGTACTAGTTGTAGTAGTAGGAATAAAAGTAGCAGTATTAGTAGGAATAGAAGTAGCAATAGCGGTAGTGGTAGGAATAGTAGTAGTAGTAGTATCAATAATAGTTGTAGGACAAGTAGTAGTAGCAATAGCAGTAACAGTATGTGAAGTAGTAGTAGTAGCGATAGCAATAGTGTTAGCAGCAGTAGTTGGAGTAGTAGTGGTAATAGCTATAGTTACTGTAGTGGCAGTAGAAATAGTAGAATTTGTGGTACCAATAGTAGCAGCAATAGGAATAGTAGAAGTAGTAGTAGTAGTCTTAGTAGTAGTAGCGATAGCAATAGTTGTAGCAGTAGTCGTCGTAGTGGTAATAGTAGTATTAGCAATCGTATTAGTAGTAGTAGAAGTTGTGGCTGTAGGAGTAGTAGTGGTAGAAGTAGCAGTAGTAGTATTAACAATAGCAATAGCAGTAGTAGTAGCAACAACAATAGTAGCAGTAGTAGAAATTATAGTCGTAGCAGTAGTAGCTGTCACAGTGGCAATAGAAGTAGTAATAGTAGTAGCAACAGTTGCGGTAGTGGTAATTATGGTTGTAGTAGCAACAGTAGTAGTAGTAGCAAAACTATAAGTAGTGGTTGTAGTATTAGTAGCAAAACTAGATGTAGTGGTAGTAATATTTGTTGTAGCAGCAATAGTAATAGTTGCCACAGTGGTAGCAATAGCAATAGTAGCTTTTGTAGCAAAAGTATTAGTGTTAGTATTAGTAGTTGTAGTAGTAGAAGTGGTAGGAGTTCTAGTAGGAATTGGATTAGTATTACGAGTAGTAGTAGCTACAGTGGTAGTGGTAGTAGTAGTGGGAGTAGTAGTCACAGTTGGAGTTGGAATAGGAGTACTAGTAGCATTAGAAGTGATAGTAGTAAACGAGTACTAGTCGGAATAGGAGTAGTAGCGATAGTGGTAGTAGTAGTCATAAAATCAGCAGTTGGAGTAGTAGTAGTAGTAGTTGTTGTAGTAGTAGAATAAGTAGTAGTAGTTGTTGTTGTTGTTGGCTTTGTTGTAGTAATAGCAGTGTTAATAGCAACAGCAACAACAACACCAGTAGTAGTAGTCACAGTTGTAGTAGTACTAATAGCAGCAACAGTAGTAGTAGCTGTAGTAGGAGGAGTGTTAGGAGAAGTAGTAGTAATAGTAGTACTTGTAGTAGTAGTAGTAGGATTATTTGGATTAGTAATCGTATTAGTAGCAATAATAGTAGTAGAAGCGGTAGTAGTAGTAGTGGCAATCAATTTTAGGGTCAGAGTAGTAGTAGGAGTAGTAGTAAGTAGTAGTAGTTAGACTAATAGTATTATTAGGAGTAGTATGAATAGCGATAGTAGTAGGTCACAGCAGCATCTGTAGCAGTAGAAGTGTTAGGAGTAGTGGTAGTAGTAGTAGGAGTAGTAGTAGTAATAGCAGTAGTAGCTGTAGTTGTAGTATTAGTAACAGTAGTGGTAATACTAGTGGTAGGAGCTGTTGTGGCAGTCGATGTAGGAGTAGGTGTAGAAATGTGTATTTGTAGTAGTAGTAGTAGTAGTAGAAGTGGTAGTAGTAGTAGTGGTCCTCAATTTTAGAGTCGAAGTAGTAGTAGGAGTAGTAGTAAGTAGTAGTAGTTATACTAATAGTATTATTAGTAGTAGTATTAATAGCGGTAGTAGTAGGTAGCAGCAACATCCGTAGTAGTAGAAGTGTTAGGAGTAGTGGTAGTAGTAGTAGTAGTAGTAGCTGTAGTTGTAGTATTAGTAACTGTAGCCATAATACTAGCGGTAGGAGTTGTTGTGGCAGTCGGTGTAGGAGTAGGTGTAGTAGTATGTGTAGTTGTTGATGTTGTTGTTCTTGTTGTAGTAGGAGTGTTAGTGTTAGTTGTAGTTGTATCCAGTGCAGTACTACTAGTATTAGTTGCAGTTGTAGTTGTAGCAGTAGTAGTTGTTGTTGTAGTCATAGTTGTAGTTGTTGTAGTAGTAGTAGTAATAGTAGTAGTAGGAGGAGTAGTAGTAGCAGCAGTAGCAGTGGTAGTTTTAGTTGTTGTAGCCATAGTACTAGTAGAAGCAAGGGCAGTAGGTGTAATAGTAGTTGTAGTCACAGCTGTTGTAGTAATAGTAGTAGTAGTAATAGTAGTAGCATTAGGAGTGGTAGTCCTAGTAGGATTAGTAGTAGTAATAGTAGTAGCAACAGCAGCAGCAACAGTAGTAGTAGTGGTAGTAGTAGTATGAGTTGTTGTAATAGTAGTCGTAGTAGTAATAGTAGTAGTAATAGTAGTAGCAGCAGTAGGCAGTAGGAGTAGGAGTAGTAGTAGTGGTAGTAGTAGTCATTGTTGTTGTAGTAGTAGTTGTAGTAGTAGCAATTGTTGTAGTAATAGTAGTAGTCGCTACAGTAGTGGTAGTAGTAGTAGTGTCAGTAGTAGTAGAAGTAGCAATAGTAGCAATAGTAGTAGGAGTCGTAACAGTAGTAGTTGCAGCAACAGTAGTAGTAGTAGTAGTAGCGATGTAGCAGTTACAGTGGTAGCAGTAGTACTAGTAGTAGTGGTGGTAGTAGTAATAGTAATAGTTATAGCAGTAGTAGTACTAGTAGGTGTAATAATGGCCATAGTAGTAGTGGTAGTAATAGTAATATTAGTAGTAGCAGTAGCAGCACCTGCAGCAGTTGCAGTAGTAGTTCCAGACACTATAGTAGTAGAAGTAGTAGTAGAAGAAGACACAATTGTCATTGTTGTAGTGGTAGGAGCAGTAGTAGTTGTCGTAGCAGTTGTTGTAGCAGCTATAGTAGTAGAATATGTCGTAGTAGTTGTACTAGTAATAGCAGCAGTAGTAGTATTTGAACTAGTAGTAGGAATAGCAGCAACAACAAAAATAGTAGTAGTAGTGGTAGGAGTAATAGTCGCAGTACTAGTAGTTGAAATAATAATAGTAGTAGTAGTAGCAGTATTTCTACCAATAACAGTAGTAGTTGTTGGAGTAGTTGTAGTACTAGTAGTAGTCATTGTGTTAGTAGCAGCAGTTGCAATTGTAGAAGCTGTACTTAGTAGCAGTTATTGTTTTAGCTATAGAAGTAGTAGTCATAGTAGCAGTACTAGTAGTAGTAGTTGTAGTTGTGATAGCAGTAGTATGGGCAAGCGTAGTAGTAGTAGTAGTTGCAGCAGTGTTAGTAGTAGTAATTGTAGTAGTAGTAGTAGTAATAGTAGTATTATTAGGAGTGGTAGTCCTTGTAGCAGCAACAGTAGTAGTAGTAGCAGCAACAACAGTAGTAGTTTTAGTATTAGTTATTGCTGTAGTAGTAATAGTAGTAGTAGTAGTAGCAGCAGCAGTAGTAGTAAAAGTAGTTTTAGTAATAGAAGGAGTAATAGTAGTTGTTGTTGTTGTGATAGTAGTAGTAGTAGCAGTAGTAGTATTTCTAGTAGTAATAGTGGCAGTTGTTGGAGTACTAGTAGTACTAGCATTAGTCATTATAGTAGTTGTAGCAATAGCAGTAGTAGTTGTTGTTGTTATTATAGTAGTAGTAGCAAAAGTAATAGTTGAAGTCGTAGCAGTAGTAGAAGTTATAATTGTAATATTAGTAATTGTTGTCATGGTAGTCGCACTACTACTAGTAGTAGAGGTAGCAGCAGTAGTAGTTAGTATTATTCGAAGTAGCAGTTGTTGTTGTGATTGTAGTAGAAGTAGCAGTAGAAGTAGCAGTAGTAGTAGTTGTAGTAGCGGCAGTAGTAGTTGTTGTTGTTGCTGTAGTTGTTTTAGTAGTCACAGTAGTAGTCATAGCATGAGTGGTAAGAGTATTAGTAGTTGTAGTAGTACTAGTAGTAATCATAGTAGAGTAGTAGTTGCAGCAGACGTCGTAGTAGTAGCAGTAGTAGAAGTAGTAGTATTTGGAATAGTAGTCGTAGTAGTAGTAGTAGAAGTAGTAGTATTTGGAATAGTAGTAGGAGTAGGAGTTGGAGTTGTTGTCGTGGGAGTAGAAGTAGTAGTACTAGTAGTATTTGTTGCAGTAATAGTAGTAGTAGTAGTAGTAGTAGTAGTAGTAGTAGTAGTAGTAGTAGAAGTAGTTGTTGTAGTAGTAGCTACAGTGGTTGTAGTCATAGTAATGAAAGTAGTCATAGTAGTTGTAGTAGCAGTAGCAATAGTAGTAGTAATAGTAGTCATAGTAGTAGTAGCAGCAATAATACGAGTTCTTGAAGTAGAAATAGTGTTAGAGGTAGTAGCAGTAGCAGCAGCAGCAGCAGCAGTAGTAGTAGTAGTAGCAACTATAGTAGCTATAGTCGAAGTAATGGTAGTAGTCATAGTAGTTGTAGTAGTAGTAGCAATAGTAGTAGTAATGGTAGTAGTTGTAATGGTAGTAGTTGTATGAGTAGTAGCAGTAGCAGTAGTATTAAAGGTAGTAGCGATAGCAGTAGTAGCAGAAGTAGTATTAGTTAGTGTAGTAGTAGTAGTTGCGATTGTAATAGTTGTAGTAGTCATAGTAGTAGTAGTAGCAGAAGTTGTAGTTGTAGTAGTAGTAGTAGTAATAATAGTAATAGTAGCAGTGGTAGTAGCAGTCACAAGAGTAGTAGAAATTCCCATAGCAAAAGGAATAGTAGGTGTAGTTTTAGGAGTAGGAGTAAGTGTATGAGTTGTAGTAGTAGTACTAGCACTAGTAGTAGTATTAGTAGCAGTGGTAGTAGCACTAGTACCAGTAGTAACAGTAGTAGTAGAAGCAGTTGTAATAGTAGTTGTATAGTACTAATACAACTATTAGTAGTAGCAGTAATGGGAGTAGGGGTAGTAGTAGGAGCTATAGCAGTAGTAATAGCAGTAGTAGGAGTAATAGTACTAGTTGTTGGAGTAAGAGTAGCAATAGAAGTAGTAGTAGCAGTAGTAATAATAGTAGTAGAAGCAGTAGCAGTAATGGCAATGGCAATAGTGGTAGTAGCAGTGTCAGTAGTAGTAGGAATAGTAATCACAATAGTACGAGTAGGAGTTGTAGTAGTAGTATTCGAAGTAGTAGTGGTGGTGGTGGTGGTGGTGGTAGTAGTAGTAGTATTTGTAGTAATAGGTGTAGTAGTAGTAGTACTAATAGCAGCAATAGTGGTGGTAGTAGTAGTTGCAGAAGTAGGAGTTGTAGTAGTAGTAGCACTAGTGGTAGTAGTAGTGGTGGTGGTAGTAGTAGTAGGTGCAGTTGTTGTAGTAGTAGTAGTAGTTGAAGTACGAGCAATAGTTGTAATAGTACTAGTAGTAGTAGTAGCAGCAGCAGCAGTCGTAGTGGTAGTAGTAGTAGTAATAGAAGTAGGAGTCATAGTAGTAGTAGGAGTAAACAACAATAGTAAAAGTTGTTCCAGTTATAGTAGTAGTAAAAGTAGTTGTAGTACTAGTAGTAGAAGTAGTTGTAGTAGCAGCAATAGTAGTAATAGTAGTGGTTGTTGGAGTAGTAGTAGTAGTAGCAGTAGTCATTGTAGTAGTAGCAGTAGCAGCCGTAGTAGTAGTAGTTGTAGGAGGAGGAGGTGTAGTAATAGTGGTAGCAGTACAAGTCCTAGCAGTAGTAGTAGTCAAGTAGTGGCAGGAGTAGTAGTAATCGCAGTAGAAGTAGTAATAGAGGTAGTAGTAGTAGTAGTAGCAGTATTAGTTGAGGTAGTATTAATAGTAGTGGCAGTTGTTGTTGTTATTGTTGTAGAAGTAGCAGTTGTAGTAGTAGTGGTAGTAGTAGCTATTGTTGTTGTGGTATTAGTAGTAGTAGTTGTGGTAGTAGTAGTTGTTGTAGTAGTAGTAGTACTTGTACCTATAGTAGTTGTAGTCATAGTAGCAGTAGTAGAAGTAGCAGTATTTGAAATAGTAGTAAGAGTAGGACTTGGAGTTGGAGTTGTGGTAGCAGAAGTAGTTGTTGTACTTGTAGTATTTGTTGCAACTGAGGTAGTAGTAGCGGTAGTAGTAGTAGGAGTACTACTAGTAGTAGTAGCTATAGTCTTTGTCATCGTAGAAATGGAAGTAGTCGTAGTAGTAGCAGCAAATAGTAGTAGTAATAGTTGTAGTAGTAGTAATAGTAGTAGTAGCACAAGTTGCAATAGAAATAGTTGTGTTAGATTTAGCAGTGGAAGAAGTAGTAGCAGTAGTAGTAATAGTTGCTATAGTAGTTGTAGTCGTAGTAATGGTAATAGTCATAGTAGTTGTAGTAGTAGTAGAGCAATAGTAGTAGTAGTAGTTGCAGTAGTAGTAGTCATTGGAATAGTAGTAGTAGGAGCAATAGTAGCAGTTGTAGCAGTAGCAGTAGTGGCAATAGTAGTAGTAGCGATAGTAGTTGTAGTAATTGAAGTAGCAGCAGTTGTAGTTTGGATAGTAGTAGTAGTTGTAGTGTCAAACATACTAGTGGTTGTAGTAGCAATAAGTAGTAGTAGTAGGAGGAGAAGTACTAGTAGTTGTAATAGTTGTTGTTGATGTTGTTGCTATAGTAGTAGTAGTAGTAGTCGCAGTAGTCGTAACAGTAGCAGCAGCAGCAACAACAGTAGTAGTAGTAGCATTAGTAGCTGTAGAAGTAATAGTAGGAGCAGTAACAGTAGAAGTTGTAGTAGATGTAACTGTAGGAGCAATAGTAGTATTTGTAGAATTAGCAGTAGCAATAGTAGTAGTATGAGTAGTAAAAGGCGCGACAGTAAGTGGTATCAGTTGTGGTTTTAGTAGCAGGTGGAGATGGAGTAGCAATAGTTGTGGTAGCAGCAGTAGTAGTGGTAGGAGCAGTTCCAGTGGTGGTAGTAGTAGGAGTAGCATAGGAGTAGTAGTAGCAATCATAGCAGTAGTATTAGTAGAAAGAGTAGTTGTAGGAATAGTTATGGTGGGAATAGTGGTCATAACAATAATTGTTGTAGTAGTTGTAGCAATAGTAGTATGAGTAGTAGAAGGAGTAGTAGCATAAGTAGCAGTAGCTAAGGCAGTAGTAGTCATAGTAGCAGAAGTTGTAGTAGTAGTTGTTGTAGTAGCAACAACTGTAGTGGCCGTAGTAGTAGTAGTGGTAGTAGCTGAAGCTATAGTAGTAGTAGTTATAGTAATAGTAGTAGTAGTATGAGAAGTAGTAGTGGCAACTGTAGCAATAGTAGTAGTAGTAGTAGTAGCAGTAGCAAAAGTAGCAGCAGTAGTAGTTCTAGTTGTAGTTGTAGTTGTAAAAGGACTATCAGTGGTAGCAGTTGTTGTTGTAGTAGTGGGAGGAGAAGGAGGAGTAGCAGTAGTAGCACTAGCAGCAGTAGTAGTGGTCGCAGCAGTCGTAGTGGTAGGAGCAGTTCTATTAGTGGTAGCAGTAGTAGCATAGGAGTAGTAGTGGGAGTTGTAGCAGTAGTAGTAGTACTAGAAATTGTAGTTGTAAGAATAGTAGGAGTCGTAGCAGCAGTAGTAGTAGTAGCTAAGGCAATAGTAGTCATAATAGCAAAAGTTATTGTAGTAGTAGTAGCAGCAGCAGCAATAGTAGCCGTAGTAGTAGTAGTGGTAGTAGCCAAAGCTATAGTAGTAATAGTAGTTGTAGTAAGAGTAGTAGTAGTATGAGTAGTAGTGGTAGCAACTGTAGCAATAGTAGTAGTAGTAGTAGTAGTAGTAGTAGTAGTAGTAGTAAAGGTAGTAGTAGTAGCAGTTGTAATTGTAGTAGTAGTCGTAGTAGTTGGACTATCAGTGGTAGCAGTCTGGTTGTAGTAGTTGGAGGGGGAGGAGGAGTAGCGGCAGTAGCACTACTACTAGTAGTGGTGGTAGTAGTAGTGGTAGGAGCAATTCTGGTAGTGGTAGTAGTAGCAATAGTATACGAGTATTAGTAGCAATCGTAGCAGTAGTAGTATAAAGAGTAGTTGTTGGAATAGTTATGGTGGGAGTAGTGGTCATAACTGTAGCTGTTGTAGCTGTTGTAGCTGTTGTAGCAGCAGTAGTATGAGTAGTAGCAGGAGTGCTAGCAAAAGTAGTAGTTGTAGTAGCCGCCATGGTAGCAGTAGTAGCAGTAGTAGCAGCAGTAGTAGTCATAGTAGCAGAAGTTGTGGTAGTAGTTGTTGTTGCAGTAGTAGCTGTAGTAGCCGTAGCAATAGTAGTGGTAGTAGCAGAAGCTATAGTATTAGTAGTTGTTGTAGTAATAGAAGTAGTACTATGAGAAGTAGTGGTGGCAATTATTGCAATAGTAATAATCGTAGTAGTAGTAGTAGTAGTAGTTGCAACAGCAGCAAAAGTAGCTGTAGTAGCAGCTATAGTTGTAGTAGTGGTTGTTGTTGTTGTTGTAGTAGCAATAGTAACAGTTGTAGTAAAATAGTTGTTATTGTAGTGGCTGTAGCAGTAGTAACAATAGTAATAGTTGTACATGTAGTAGCTGTAATAGCAGCAACAGTAGTAGTTGTTGCAATCGTGGCTATAATAGCAGTTGTAGTAGTAGTGGTTGTAGTGGTAATAGTTGTACAAGTAGTAACGAGAGCAATGGCTGTTGCAGGAGCAGAAGTAGTACCTATAGCAGTAATAGCCATAATAGCAGTTGTAGTAGCAGTAGTAATATAGTAGTAGTAGCAGTTGTACTAGTAGTAGTAGCAGTTGTACTAGTAGTATTACTAGACGTAGTAGTAGTAGTAGAAGTAGTTCAAGTTGCAATAGGTGCATTAGCGGTATAATAAGTACTAGTAGTCGGAGAAGTAGTGGTAGTTCTAATACTACAAGATGTAATAGTAGTAGCGGTAGTAGCAGTAGTAGTTGTTGTAGCAATAGTAGCAGTAGCAGCTGTTATAGTAGTAGCAGTAGTCGTAGTAGTAGCTGTAGTACTACTAGCAGTAGTAGTAGGAGTTGGAGATGTAATAGTAGTTGCTGTCACTGTAGTAGGAGTAGTAGTAGTTGTTGTTGTAGTAGTAGTAGCGACAATAATAGTAAAAGTAGTAGTAGCAGTACTTATTGTTGTTGTAGTGGCAGTAGTGGCAATGGTAATCACAGTAGCAGCATTAGCAACAGTAGTTGTAGAAGTAGTAGTAGCGGTAGATCTTTTAGTAGTAGTAATAATTGTAGTCGTAGCAATAGTTTTAGTAGTTGTAGTTGTAGTAGTCATAGTAGCAGCAGCAGCAGTAGTAGTAGCAATTGTTGTAGTAGCAGTTGTAGTAGCAGTAGTAGTAGTGGTTGGTGAAGTATAGTAGTAGCAATAGCAGTTGTTGTAGCTGTAGGTGGGGAAGTAGTACTACTAGAAGTTGGAGTGCAAATAGCGATCTTAGTTGTAGTACATGTATTAGTCATTGTACCAGTAATTGCAATTATTACAATAGTAGCAGTTGTGCTAGCTATAATTTGAGTATAGTAGTAGTAGTAGTAGTTGGAGAAGTAGTGTAAGTAGTAGTACTAGTAGTAGTTGTAGGAGTAGGAGGAGTAGTAGTCGTAGTAGCAGTACTAGTAATAGTCATAATAATAGTAGTAGGAGTAGGGGCAGTAGTAGCAAAACTAGTAGTTGTGGTAGCAGTAACAGTTATAGTTTTAGAAGTGCTAGTAGTAGTATTAGTAGCAGAAGTAGCAATAGTAGCAATAATGGTTATAGAACTAGTAGTAGTCGTGGTAGAGGTAGTAGGAGTAGTTATGGCAGTAATAGTGGCAATAATAATAGTAAAAGTAGCAGCTGTAGTAGCAGTAGCTATAGTAGTTGTAACGGTAGTAGTAACAAAAGTAGTTATAGTTGGAGGAGTAGTAATAGCAGCAGTAGCAGTAGTAATAGTTGTTGTAGTATAGTAGCAGTAGCAATAGTAGCATTAGTAGAAGAAGTAGTAGCGGTGGCAATAGTAGCTGTAGCAGAAGTTGTTCTAGTAGTAGCAGTAGCAGCAGTAGTAGTAGAAGAAGTAGTAGTAGTAGCATTAGTAGCAGCAGAAGTAATTGTAGCAGTCAAAGTAATAGTAGTAGCGATAGCATTAGTAGTAGTAGCAAAAGTAGTAGTTGTTGGAGAAGTAGCAGTGGTAGCAGTAGTTGTTGTAGTCGCAGCTGCAGTAGTAGTTGCAGTAGTAGCCATAGTAGTAGTAATTATTATTGTTATAGTACGAGAAGTAGTAATAGTAGCAGTCGCTGGAGTAGTAGTAGTAGTAGTCATAGTAGTATCAGCAGCAGCAGCTGAAGTAGCAGTAGTTGTAGTAGTAGTAGAAGTAGCAGCAGTAAGAGTAGCAGTAGATGTAGTAGCAGTGGTTACAGTAGTAGAAGTAGTTGGAGCAGCAGTAGCAATAGGAGTAGTTTGAGCAGCAATAGTGGTAGTTGGAGCCGCATTAGTAGTAGTAGTAGTAGCAGTCGTAGTAGTTGCAGTAGCAGTAGTACCTATTGTAGTTGAAACAATTGTTATATAGTAGGAGCAGTAGTGATAGTAGCTGTACTAGCAGTTGTAATAGTTGTAGTAGAAGTTGTAATAGTTGCAATAGTAGTTGGAGTATCATTAGCAAAAGTAGTTGTAGTGGTAGTAGTGGCAATAGTAGTCAAAGCAGTAGCAGCAGTAGCAGTGGTAGTAATAGTTACAGTCAAAGTAGTCGAAGGAGTAGCATATGTAGTGCTTGTAGCAGCAATAATAACTATAGTGGTAGCAATAGTAGTAGTAGTTAGGGCAATAGTAGTAGTATTTGCAACCCTAGTAGTAAGAGGAGGAGGAGCAGTAGTAGGAGTAGCCATAGTATTAGTATTAGTAGTCATAGTATTAGTTGTAGTAGTAGTATTAGTAGTAGTAGTCGTAGTAGTCAGAGAACTAGCAGTAGTAGTAATAGCAACAACAACAACAAGAGTAGTAGTGGTAGTAGAAGTAGTTGAAGTAGGTTTAACAGAAATAGTACAAGTAGTTAAAGTAGCTATAGTAGTAGAGGTGTGGTAGTAGTACTAGTTGGATTAGTAGTAGTCAGAGCAATAATAGTAGTGGTTGGCGTAGCAGCAAAAACAGTAGTAGCAGTAGTTGTAGTCAAAGTAGTAATAGTAGTAGCGATAATAGCTATAGTAGTAGTAGTAGTAGTGGCAATTGTAGTTGGGGTAGTATTAGTAGCAATAGTATCAATAGAATTAGTAGTTGTACTAGCAGTAGTTATTGTAGCAAAAGTAGCAGCAGCAACTGTAGTAGATGTAGTTATTGTTGTAGTAGTAGTACTAGAAGTAGCAGTAGTAGCAGTAGAAGTAATAGTAGGAGCAATAGTAGTAGTAGTAGTAGTAGTAGAAGCAATTATAGGAGCAGCGGAAGTAGTAGTAGGAGGAGAAGATGCAGTAGTAGTGGTGGAAGTAGTACTAGCAGCGATAGCTGTAGGATTATGAGTGGTAGCAGTAGTGGTTGAACTAGTAGTAGGAAGAGGAGTAGTCATAGTAGTAGTGGTAGCAACCGTAGGAGTGGTAACAGTAGTAGAAGTGCTAGAAGCAGTAGTAGCAGCAGTAGTAGCTATAGCATAGGAGTAATAGTAGCATTCGTAATAGTACTATTGGCAGTAGAATAGCAATAGGAATAGTAGTAGTGGGAGTAGTTGCTGCTCTTGTAGCAATTGTAGTAGTAGTAGTAGTATCAGTAGTAGGAGGAGTACTAGCAAAAGTAGTAGTAGTCGTAGCATAGTGGTAGTGGTAGTAGTAGTTATAGCAGTAGTAGCAATAGTAGTTGCAAATTCTATAGTAGTCGTAGTTGTAGTAGTAGCAACAGCAGCAACAGCCACAGCAGTAGTAGTAGTAGCAGTAGTTGTTGTTATTGTTGTAGTAGTAGTAGCAGTTATAGTAGTATTAACAGCTGCAATAATAGTAGTAGCAATAATAGTAGTAGCAATAATAGTAGTACTACTTGTTGTAGTAACAGTAGTAGTAGTTGTAGTAGTAGGAGTTATTGTGGGAGTCAAAGTAGGAGTAGTTGTAATAATAGTAGTAATAGTAGCAATAGTTGAACTAGCAAATGTAGTAGTAGTCAAAGCATAGTGGTGGTGGTAGTAGTAGTCATAGCAGTAGTAGCAGTAGTAGTGGCAGATTCTATAGTAGTCGTAGTAGTAGCAACAGCAGTAGCAGCAGCCACAGCAGTAGTAGTAGTAGTTGTTGTTGTTGTAGTAGTAGTAGTAGTTATAGTAGTAATAGCAACTGCAACAGCAGTAGTAGCAATAATAGTAGTCATACTTGTTGTAGTAGTAGTAGTTATTGTTGTAGCAATAGGAGTAATTGTTGGAGTCGGAGTAGGAGTAGTTGTAGTAGTAGTTGTTGTAATAATAGCAGTAATAGTAGCAGTAGTTGTAGTTGTTGTTGTTGTTTTTGTTGTAGTAGTAGCAGCAGAAGTAATAGTTGAAGTTGTAGCAGTAGTAGTAGATGTCATAATTGTAATATTAGTAGTTGTTGTCGTGATAGTCACACTACTACTAGTAGTAGAGGTAGTAGCAGTAGTAGTTAGTATTACTAGAAGTAGTAGTTGTTGTTGTTATTGTAGTAGAAGTAGCAGTAGAAGTAGTAATAGTAGTAGTTGTTGTAGTAGTGGCAGTAGTAGTAGTAGTAGTAGTTGTTGTTGTTGTTGTTGCTGTAGTTGTTTTAGTAGTCACAGTAGTAGTCATAGCATGAGTGGTAAGAGTATTAGTAGTTGTAGTAGTACTAGTAGTAATTGTAGTAGAAGAAGTAGTATTTGGAATAGTAGTCGTAGTAGTAGTAGTAGAAGTAGTAGTATTTGGAATAGTAGTAGGAGTAGGAGTTGGAGTTGGAGTCATGAGAGCAGAAGTAGTAGTAGTACTAGTAGTATTTGTCTCGGTAATAATAGTAGTAGTAGTAGTAATAGTAGAAGTAGTTGTTGTAGTAGTAGCTACAGTGGTTGTAGTCGTAGTAATGAAAGTAGTCATTGTAGTTGTAGTAGTAGTAGCAATAGTAGTAGTAATAGTAGTCATAGTAGTAGTAGTAGTAGCAATAGTACGAGTTGTAGGAGTAGCAATAGTGTTAGAGGTAGTAGCAGCCGCAGCAACAGCAGCAGCAGTAGTAGTAGTAACTATAGTAGCTATCGTCATAGTAATGGTAGTAGTCATAGTAGTTGCAGTAGTAGTAGTAGTGGTAATAGTAGTAGTAGTAATGGTAGTAGTTGTATGAGTAGTAGCAGTAGCAGTGGTATTCGAAGTAGTAGCGATAGCGGTAGTAGCAGTAGTAGTATTAGTTAGTGTAGCATTAGTAGTAGTGGTGGTAATAGTTGTAGTAGTCATAGTACTAGTAGTAGTAGAAGTTGTAGTTGTAGTAGTAATAATAGTAATAGTAGTAGTGGTAGTAGCAGTCACAAGAGTAGTAGTAATTCCTATAGCAAAAGGAATAGTAGGTGTATTTTTAGGAGTAGGAGTTGGTGTATGAGTTGTAGCAGTAGTACTAGCACTAGTAGTAGTAGTAGCAGTAGTGGTAGCACTAGTACCAGTAGTGGCAATAGTAGTAGAAGCAGTTGTAATAGTAGTTGTATAGTACTAATACAACTACTAGTAGTAGTAATGGGAGTGGGTGTGGGGGAGTAGGGGTAGTAGTAGGAGCTATAGCAGTAGTAATAGCAGTAGTAGGAGTAATAGTACTGGTAGTTGGAGTAGTAGGAGTAGCAATCGAAGTAGTAGTAGCAGTAGTAGTAATAGCAGTAGAAGGAGTAGCAGTAATGGCAATGGCAGTAGTGGTTGTAGCAGTGTCAGTAGTAGGAGGAATAGTAATCACAATAGTAGGAGTAGGAGTTGTAGTAGAAGTAGTAATCGAAGTAGTAGTGGTGGTGGTGGTGGTGGTGGTGTTTGTAGTAATAGGTGTAGTAGTAGTAGTACTAATAGCAGCGATAGTGGTGGTAGTAGTAGTTGCTGAAGTAGGAGTTGCAGTAGTAGTAGCACTAGTGGTAGTAGTAGTGGTTGTAGTAGTAGTAGTAGTTGCAGTTGTAGTAGTTGTAGTTGTAGTTGAAGTACTAGCAGTAGTTGTAGTAGTAGTACTAGTAATAGTAGTAGTAGCAGCAGCAATAGTAGTGGTGGTAGTAGTAGTAATCAAAGTAGGAGTAGTAGTTTTAGGAGTAGTTGCAACCGTAGCAACAATAACAGTAAAAGTTGTTCCAGTTATAGTAGTAGTAAAAGTAGCTGTAGTACAACTAGTATTAGTAGAAGTAGATGTTATAGCAGCAATAGTAGTAATAGTAGTAGTTATAGTAGTAGTAGTAGTAGCAATAGTCATTGTAGCAGTAGCAATAGCAGCCGTAGTAGTAGTAGTTATAGGAGGAGGAGGAGTAGCAGTGGTAGCAATACAAGTACTAGTAGTAGTAGTCGAGTAGTAGCAGAAGTAGTAGTAGTCGCAGTGGAAGTAGTAATAGAGATAGTAGTAGTAGTAGTAGTAGTAGCAGTATTAGTTGAGGTAGTATTAGTAGTAGTAGCAGTTATTGTTGTTATTGTTGTAGAAGGAGCAGTTGTAGTAGTAGTGGTAGTAGTAGTAGTTGTAGTTATTATCGTTACTATAATTGTAGTAGTTCATAGTAGTAGTAGTAGCTTGAGTGGTAAGAGTATTAGTAGTAGTAGTAGTACTAGTAGTAGTAGTTGTGGTAGTAGTAGTAGTTGTTGTTGCAGTAGTACTTGTACCTATAGTAGTAGTAGTCATAGTACCAGTATTTGATATAGTAGTAGGAGTACGACTTGGACTTGGAGTTGTGGTAGCAGAAGTAGTTGTTGTACTTGTAGTATTTGTTGCAACTGAAGTAGTTGTAGCAGAAGTAGTAGTAGGAGTACTACTAGTAGTAGTAGCTATAGTCGTTGTCGTCGTAGTAATGGAAGTAGTCATCGTAGTAGTAGCAATAGTAGTAGTAATAGTTGTGCAGTAGTAACAGTAGTAGTAGCACAAGTTGAAGTAGCAATAGGTGTGTTTGAGGTAGTAGCAGAAGCAGTAGTAGCAGTAGTAGTAATAGCAGCTATAGTTGTTGTAGTCGTAGTAATGGTAATAGCCATAGTGGTTGTAGTAGTAGTAGCAATAGTTGTAGTAATTGTATTAGTAGCATTAATAGTAGTAATGGTATGAGTAGTAGGAGTAGTAGTTTTATTAGAGGTAGTAGCGATAGCAGTAGTAGCAGTAGTTGTATTAGTAGGTTTAGTAGTAGTAGTAATGGATGTAATAGTTGTAGTAATGGCGATAGTAGTAGTAGTATAAGAAGTAGTTATTGTAGTAGAAGGAGTAGCA
>RXID01015291.1:0-76390 GCA_005019695.1 Trichopus zeylanicus subsp. travancoricus | reverse complement strand
TATGTGTAAAAATAACAAGGGGTAAAATCGGAATTTTTTGATAAAATTTTGATTAAATAACCAGGGTAAATATCGGCGAATTTGAGGGGTGGGAGTAATTACGGAAATTACGGAGAGTTAACCGTAATTAAGGCTAATTACGGGGTCACCCGTAATTATCCCTTTAGATTATCCCAGCTTGTACGGTTGATTTGAACTTGGGATCTTTTGTAGAATAGGTTACACCGCTAACGGGAGTTTTGGAATTACATGTGATTATCGACAATTTCAGGGGGTTTTACGTGATTACCCCATTTCGAAGACAAATGGGCCAGGCAAGATTCCAAGCCCAATCCCCTTTTGTAATTGTCAAGCCCGCATGGCCCACGTAGAGTCCAATATAGAGATTTATAGAATGCAGGGCAGTATCAAGATGAATATTTATTTATTTATCTTAAAATAATATAATTAGAATTAGAGTTGAGCAAAAACAAAAAAAGAAAAATTGGTATACTGAACTATACTAGTTGAGAACTATATTGAAAAATTGATTCTCAAAGAAAATCAGTATATTTTTATTCTTAATTTTGGTAGAATCGAAATTCGATTCCAGTTCCAATTTTGTATTAAAAAAATATTTTTTATATTACATAATGTTAGTATATTAAAATTAATATTTTATAAAATTATAATGAATAATATAAGTTTTTTTTGACAAATTGTGTATTAGTGTATTTAAATTAAATTCTTATAAAATTATAATGTAAAATACAAGATTTTAAAATTAATAATTTAAAAAATGATATACCAATTTTAGAATTGGTTTAAACTCAAAATCAAAAAATCGATTCTTGGTACGATTCCAATTCTCCATTTTTTTAAAATTAAAATCTATTTTTAATTTTAAAATATATAAAATTGATAAAGTAAACCTTTTTTTGTCATCCCTAATATTACTTTATATTATTTTTTAGAATAATTAAGAAAATAAAATTACCTTATTCGAGTTATATGCATTTGTAATAATCCCACCAAAACAAGGAAAAAAGAGAAACAACGCATCGAGCCAGCTCGGTGCACGACTCATAAAGTACAGCTTATGTGATCTCAGCACTGATCTAATCTCAGCCATCCATTAACCCATCCGATTAACTCTTCATTTATAAAAAACACCGAATTTTATATTTCTTATAATTAAAAGTTTAAGAACTTTGGAAATTCATGAAATTTTAAAATTTCATAACATTAGAATTCTCACCACTTTTAAATCTTACAAAATAAATATGCCTCAAAATTAATTGTACTTTCAAAATTTTGAATTTTAAAATTTAGTACGGAAGATCACATACTAAATTTTATAATTAACAAAATATAAAACTTATTATTTTAGAATTTATTAATTCAACAAAATAAATACAAAAATTTGAAACTCTAAATTTACATGTCTTACAAAACAAACATGCCATTACAATTTTTAAATAAAAAATACTAAAGTTTCATAATATTAAAATTCTCAAAACTTTTAAATTCAACCAAACAAATACACCCTTAATCAAAATTAATTTAGCATCCAACCAATATCTTAGTAATTAACTGCAGATTAACACAAGTGGATATATTTGTGTTGTAAAATCTAAAAATTTTGAGAATTTTAATATTCTAGATTTAGAAGTCCTAATATTTTTTTTAAGACATGTAAATTTAGAATTTTAAAATTTTGTATTTATTTATTGGATTTATAAATTCTGAAAAATAAATTTTATATTTTATTTGAATATAAAATTTAACACATAATCTTACATACTAAATTTTAAAGTCTAATTATTTTTTTAAAAAATTAGTAAATTCTACTGTTATTTAAATTTAAAAACTCTATAATTTTAAATTTTTTTAATAATAAATACTACATTTTATAATTAAAATTTAAAAGTTTAAAACCTCATAAAACAAACATGTCCTAATAATTATCTCTTCCCTTGCACCAACATATTAACATCAGCAACGACGACGACAACGGCAACTGCAGCGAACTCCCTCCCCACCAAACTCCTCCTCGGCTTCTCCAAATCCCAAATCCAAAATCACGAACGAAACCCTAATTCTCAGAGATCCACTCCATTAATTTGCACATTTGTTTATTTCCATTTTGGCAACGATCCCGCATTGCTTCTGCGAATCCGATTTCTTTAGATTTGGTGGATGGTCAGGGGAGAACACCGAAATCGAAGCCACCGGCGATGAGAGGGAGGCCGGGGAGCCAGCGGGCACAATGACCGGGGGCTCTCTCGGCCTGCGCTCCAGCAGCAGCTATGGCTCGCTGCAGGCTGCCCAGGCCAACGGCACGGCCGCCTCCGCTGCCGTCTCGCCGCTTCCCATCATCCTCTCCTCCTCCGTTTCACCGCCCGTGTCCTCTGCTCGCAAGGGCTCCAAGATGCTTCTTGCGACATCCTCTCGCGAGAAGGACCGCTGCCTCCCCTGGATCTGTAAGCTCGCCGGCCGCCGCCGCGTCGGCATGCTCCTCCTCCTCATCGCCTCCGCGGCCGTCCTCCTCTCCTTCTTCCACCTCCTCTCCAAAGGTCCCCCCCAGATCCATATAAAACTTGCTTCTTTCTTAGGATCCGTCCGCCCATGCTTGTTTTGATTTCTTTCTCGCAGATTATGATGTATCCGCAGGCCCCGAGACCAATATCGGCTTCTCGAGTCGTGTGAGGAATGTCATGAACAGCGCAGGCATGTCAACCAAGAGAACATCCCGAAGGTTTCAGCCTCCTCCTCCTCCTCCGAGTGCAGTTGTTGTAAATGCTAACAAGGTGGATTCGCCCTCGCCTTCCCTGGCGGCAGTGTACCTGCCGGCGATAGGTGGGAACGAAACCTCTGCTGTTCATCATTACGAGATCCCCAAACAACACCCTTGTGAGAATTTCTCCTTCCCTCCGCCTCCGGCTGACAGGAAGCGCACTGGCCCGCGGCGTGAGTTACCGGTCTTGGAACTGATTTTTTTTCTGATTGGTTATTTCCAGAGGCTCTGAATGTGCTGATGAGTTTGTTATTTCGATCTGTTTTAGCATGTCCGGTTTGTTATGTGCCTGTGGAGCATGCTGTGGCTGTCATGCCGGCTTTTTCATCTCCGTCTCCTGTTCTGAAGAGTCTGTCATATATTTCCGACGAATATTTATTGTTCAATGAGTCAAATGGAGGATCTTTGTTTGGGGGACAGCCATCTTTGGAGCAGAGGAGTGAATCTTTTGATGTTAAAGAGTCCATGACTGTGCACTGTGGGTATGACTAATTCTTCTCAGCTTCTGTTTTGTTCTTTCAAATTCAGCAATTTAATTTTGCTTGAATCATGTTTCCTTCATGAATTTGGTAAGTGGAAATTCTTTTAGCAGACGCTTAGAATCTTGTTGATGTGTTTTCTATTATCAATCAGATTCATTAAAGGAAAGAAACCTGGGCAAGGGTCTGGATTTGATATGGATGATGTTGACCTCCTTGAGATGGAGCAATGCCGTGGAGTACTTGTAGCTTCAGCTATATTTGGTACTAAGACACTGGAAATGCTGATTATTATGATTTTGGCTTTATGTTGTGCATGCTTATGTATGTTTTTTTTCCACGTCCTGTTGTCTTGTTGACCAGGAAACTATGATGTAATGCAGCAACCCAGAAATATCAGTGATTTTGCAAAAAAAAATGCATGTTTCTATATGTTTGTTGACGAAGAAACAGAGGCATATATAAAGAATACTAGCACCTTGGATGACACAAAGAGAGTTGGATTATGGAGAGTGGTTGTGGTTCGAAACCTTCCTTACACTGATGCAAGACGCAATGGAAAGGTGTTTTCTTGTTTCCTTTAATTTATATGCTTTAGTAGCTTTTAGTTTCTTAAAAAAATCTCAGGGATCTGCTTTAAAAAAAAATCTGGAGTAGCTAGTCTTCCTACTAACAAGCAATTTCCTGGAAATGCCTGAAAATACATACCAATAAGCTATTCTAAGGAAGCAATTATTTCTTCTTCACTCTATCAAAAAAAAAAGATTTCTTCTGCAGGCATCAAGCATTTTTTCCTCTTCAGTGTGTTGTTGGGCACTGCCGAATGATTTAAAATTTCCAGTGAATCTGAGTCACAGTTTGTCTTTGCTCAAAAGTACTGACTTGATGTTTGTCCTGAAAGAGCTCTATCCTTTTCATTTATAATAGGTAGAAAGTTTCTAAATACTAATACCATGATGATTCAAGGTAAAAAGTTCATTTCCTATGACCAAGTGTTAGGACATATATCATCTAAATCTTACATTGCAGTCCTTACTCATTCAATATTGGCCTTTGAAAACATTTTTCACAGCTGGTGTGGAAATGCTATCATCCACTACGAAGTCAGGTTCTCATCTAGCTAGAATTTGCCTGGATGCGCTTAATTTCATTTTCTTAAAGCCATTTTTGTATCTTATTGGGGAATTAGGATTATACCATCCATAGTCATGGCTAATTATAGAAAAGAACACCTGACTTTTATACTTTTCAAATTATGTAGATCCTTGCTAATTTCTTTTGTGAAAATCCAATATTTTGTAAAAACATATAATGAAATGCAGTTACACTAGGTTGTAGCTCTCTAAATTCCTTTTTTTACTTTTTCTTTTGTAGATTCCAAAGCTTTTACTGCATAGAATATTCCCTAATGCTCGGTTCTCCTTATGGATTGATGGGAAGCTTGAGCTTGTCGTGGACCCCTATCAAATACTTGAGAGGTATGTCTCATGCAATTTTATAGAGAGATGTAATTTTGCTTTCTGCATTTATTTTCAATCACCTTTCAAGATTGTATGTACTCCAGTTTTATAATATAACTGCAGCTACTTTATGTTAAGTAGAACCATTGTCTGCAATGCACTTCAGTGACAGAATTTAAAAGCTACCTGTTCCTTATATTCTATTATTAACTGACAAGTTTGATCTAAGAAAGACCAGTTTTCATCATTCATTACCCAACAAATTGTTATGTTCATCATTTTACGAAGAAGCCTCTAGTGTGGCTGGTGTATCTCCTCTATTAGCCTGGATATATATGTATTGTCCTTTTGATGTTATGCTTAACAGAAGCTATTTTTTGACAATTTTTTTAGTTTTTCGTTATTTATTACTTGAATATCTGGAGATTATAACAGATTATCTCTTTTCCTAAAAAAAAAAGAAAATTATCCCAAAGCTGTTTGATCATTCAGATTTGTCTTGTGATAGATTTCTCTGCTTGAGAAATGAGAAATGTTCCGGCTATGCAAGAACTATATTGTTTACTTCCTTGCTTTGGCAGGGCTATCAATGGTAAATTCTGGGTTGCTTAAAAAAATATATATGTAAGAACTATCTTTTACCTTTTGTTTTAAAATTCTCAAGGCAGCTGCATTTGGCACCATATGTGACTCATGTTTTTTGTTGTGTTTATTTCAGTTCTGGTTATCTTCTCTTTTTGAATTGGGTTGCTTGTAGATTGTTATCAGTAAATGAGGCTCCTGGAGTGACATGAAACTTCATATTAACTTGCATAAAGAGAGGTTGATTCTTGTCCAATTTCTATCACTAGCATAAATCTGTTATTCCCAACTTTCTTCCCTATTCCTCCATTGAAGAAAATTTTATCTAGTCTTAAAAGACAAAATTCCCTGACATCAATGACTGGAGGGAACATAGAGCCCAACTTTGAAATGTGCAATATGGCTGGTATTGTTGTCTTATACAATAGTTCATCTCTATTTCTAGGGGTGTTGAGCTAATGCGATAAAAGCTTATGCACATCAGCTTAAAGAGAAAACAATATTTTCATCATACCATTAGCATATCGTTTTAATGAAAAATTTGAGGATGATGGAGAGGATATATTCAGGCACTTACATGAAAGATGTCCGCAATTTTATTCCATGCTTCTAAAATCAACTCAAAGAAAAACCTTGAGGTTCATGAGAAAATGAGGTGAGGCAGAGCCAAGGGTTTGAAAGGCTTGTTGGGCTGGCTCCAGATCGGTGCAGTTATTGAAATTGGTTGAACCCAGCTGTGCCTACTGGTTTTTTTTTTAATTAATTAATGGAAAACCATAACTTGAGCCTTATAATCCTATCTACTATTCTCAAGTCCCATTTTTTAGCTGGGCTGGCTCACTGACAATGGTATAGAGCATGAGAATTGGAGTCTGATGTGCAGATCTTGTTAGGTAATATCTTAAACCTTTGTTAGCAAGTGCAAAGGCTAAGCTTGATTCAATCTACAACCACCAAGAGCTAAAAGGTCTGCAACTTTTATGTTTGGTTCAAACTCTTGTTTTGGAGGTCATGGCTGGACACTTCTCAAGGAGGATTAGATGCAGAGAAATTTGTAACAAACATTTGAGACCATCAGTTCTCATACATGAACTAAAATATGATCTGTAATTTGCACGAAGAAACAGGACTAGTGGTGAATAATTGCATCTTTTTTTCATTCATACCTTTTCTAGGTTTTAGACTTTTCTGTTGAAAAGCAAATTGCTAGCTTATATCCCAAATGCGTTTATCTCTTCTGGCTCATAATGACAAACTATCTGTTCTATTCTTTAGGATCTTATGGCGGGTAAATGCTACGTTTGCAATTTCCAAACATTACAGACGCTTTGATGTTTTTGTGGAAGCAGACGCTAACAAAGCTGCTGGAAAGTATGACAATGTCTCTATTGATTTCCAGATTGAGTTTTACAAAAAAGAGGGTTTGACTCCCTACACTCCAACCAAACTCCCTATCACTAGCGGTATGCACATTGACCTTGTTTGGCTAAAATCCCTTCTATATCTTACTGTATCATTGCTCTTATGGTTCTCAATCTTGGCAGATGTCCCTGAAGGCTGTGTTATCATAAGAGAGCACACCCCCATCACCAACCTCTTTACCTGTCTATGGTTCAATGAAGTTGATCGTTTTACTTCTAGAGATCAACTTAGTTTTAGCACTGTAAGGGACAAAATTATGTCAAAAGTAGATTGGAGTGTCAACATGTTTATGGACTGTGAGCGCAGGAACTTTGTTGTCCAGGTATTCCCTATTTGGTCAGGTTTAATTTTATGGAATTTTATGACTACCTTATTTGCCCTAATGTAAGCTTCTTGCTCATTATGTGCTAGAAAGGAAAACTCACAATGCTCTTGTGCCCTTGCTATTCTCTTCTTGCCAAGTACTGAGATTTCTCACAATCAATTGTAGGCATACCACAGAGATTTGCTGGAGCAAAGGAATGCACTCACATCCTCTGGTCACCCTCCGCCTGATTTGGCATCCTATGAATCATCCCCTAAATCAATCCCAGGTGCTGTTCAGGATGGAGCTGGTACAGCATCTCCTCTAAGGAAATCACCACCAAGGCGTGGGAAGGACAGAAAATCAGGTTCCAGACGACGCCGTCCCAAACCTGCTATTGCCAGGGATTCTTAAATTCTTCTAAATTTTGCATCAAGTGTTTTCAATGCTTTTTAGTTTTTATAGTTACTCATTGCTAGCCCATCAAAAAACCGGCATTTTTTTTTCCTTTTTTTCAGTTTAACAATCAGGCAGTCAATATTAGCAAGCTTCACTTCACTTGAGGCACAGACTGGACACTATTTTTTATCTGGAAGTGTTGATATCTATTCATTTTGTTGTAAATAACTCATTGGAAATAAATTTTCTATTAGTTGCTGTTGCCCCCATAGAACCAGTTTGTGGATTTTGATTTATTTTAGGTAAAGGCAGCATTTGTTCTTTGATCATTTTGCTGGTGCTTTTAAGATTTAGAGTCTCTTGGGAATTAGGCTACTCTGTAACTCTACTGTGCATGTTCATCATTCATAATGTTTTGTCAGCCGGATTTTTCAATGAATTATTCATTCAACAGTACGGCCAGTGGATTAATTATTGACGAGTTTAACGGACTATTTGCGAATAATTCTGACTGTGTTTGAATTGACGGAAAAGTCGGATTTGAAAAATGAAATACTCGTTCGTTTGGGTCGCAGGAAAATAAAATTTCAATTAAGAATTTTGATTTTCGGACTGAAATCAAGAACAGTGAAATTGACTGAAAATCAAAATTCCATAAATTTTCTTTTTCAGATACAGAATTTGGAAATTTTGGATTCGCGGATCTCCTAGTGCCAACATCCAAAAATAAAAAACTTTTTTGAACATACCCTCTCATCCTACACCTAAATTTTGATAATTATATACGAGTCCCCAAAATGGCCGGAGACTTTTACACTTAAGTCCCTCGAATTGCGTATGTTTGTTTTTTATCACGCCTTCTTTTTATTTTATCTAAAATTCCAATTATGAAACACAGCTTTTTCAGCCTTTTTTGTCTTTGCAGTTCATCTTCTTCCTCCAAATTTGGTGTTCCATATTGGAAAAAAGCTCATTTACAGTGTAAACAATATGCAGTCATTAGAGAACCCCAAAAGCCAAACAATTGCCAAATACAAAAAAGGTGAGTAAAATCAAAGAAGACAATGGAGGAGAAAGAAAAAATGGAGCTTGCTATGTGATTGATCCCCTAAATTCGTCAATCTCCATTTTTTGTCATGGAAACTAATTTTGACACCGAGCACGCTGTTTGTTTTGTAAAAGAATTAAATTTTAAAAATTAGGAGTTTCAGTTTGGTTTCTAAATATTTAATGCTTAAAATGTTTTAAATATTGAAAATATTTCTAAATAATTAATCTTAAATTTTTAATAAATTTGGGTATTCTCGATATTTTATGTATTTTTAAATCTCGAATGAGAGTGTTGTATCCGGTGCTTGGGCTTGTCTTCCGTGTGGCATTGATGTACATGTCCATGTCATTTAGGGACGTCAGCTTCCGCGTTCCACAATCACAGCCTAATATGAGCTTTGTGGGGAGGAATGGGACTCAGTTTGTGGTGGATGGGAAGCCATTCTTTGTCAACGGATGGAACTCTTACTGGCTGATGTACCATGCTGTCGAAGAGTCCAGCAAGCCTAGCGTTATGACTATGTTTCAGGTTGCTGCAAAGATGGGTCTCAGTGTTTGCAGGACTCGGGCTTTCACTGATGGAACTTACAATGCTCTCCAGGTCGCCGTTGGCCGCTTCGATGAAAGCGTTTTCAAGGTATTAAGATCTGAAATCTCTCTCCTCTGTCTCTTGATATTTTATGTTCATGTTTGCCATTTTTCTGTGTTTGATCTTGTTGGTTATCAATAAATGTTGAAACTTGCACTAGTGCTCAGTTTCAACATCTCCACATGATAATCTAAGCTTCTAGTGGTCCAAGTGATTGAGAAAGAGCTTGATTTTGCAACCCTGTGTTTTTTCGTCCTGTTGGTGTATCTAGGGTTTTGATTTGATGACTGGGGAAATTTCAGGCATTGGATTATGTTGCAATGGAAGCACAAAGGCACAATATTAGGCTGCTTCTTAGCTTGGATAATAATTTGGAAGCATATGGTGGAAAGCTTCAGTATGTTAGATGGGCATGGGAGGATGGGATTATCTTGAGCACCTCAGAGGATTCCTTCTTTCATTCGGCTATTCGAAGTTAGTTCAAGCATTACCTCCAGCTAGTTTCTACTCACCAGTGAACTAGCAATTTAAGGCAATCTACGAATACGATATGAAGGAGACAGGATGATGACTTATTCAGTCAATATGTCAAGAATGGTTATTTGGATAATATGTTGTCGGCAAGCAATCATTCGTCATGTTTTGGCTTTTATCCGATCTTTTTTTTTTTCAGACGATATTAACAAGAAAGAATCACTTGACTGGAATTGAATATAGAGATGATTCTACAATCTTTGGGGAGCTGATGAATGAGCCACGGTGTATTTCTGATCCAATGGGTGACACCCTCCAAGTATGCTGTTTCTTGCCATCCATGATATCTGTTTGCTGCAGTTGGGATAAATAGGGAAATTTATGTCCTACAAAAAAGAAAAAGAAAACAAGGAAATGTTCTCCAGAATCAATAGCTAAAAATCAAGACCAAACAAACTATTCCATTGGGATGACCCAAAGTACTTGGTTAATAAACTTGATTCCAAAGGCATGAATCACTCTGACCAAATCTTTTATCCTTCATAGAACGATTGTGAACAAATTTGTTCATCTGAGCAAGCTAACTAGAAAGTAAATGATATAAAGCTTTTTGCGAGATCTTCATTTATCGACAATTGAGATGCATGTTTATCAATTAGCCATTTGTTGCTTTATTGATGAACAGAATGGATCGTAACAACTTTGCGGCTTATTTACCAGCAGTTAAAACTTCTGCTAACTCCACTTGAAACCTTGTGATTAACCTTGTTTTATCATAACATTTTCCTTGCTTATTTTAATGGAAGCATCTTTTTTCGCTTGTACGGTTCTATTCATTACTATGCTGTGAATGACAGCTGAAAAGTTACTTTAACCTGGCCACTACCCTTGTTTTCACCCAGATCCACATTTGGCTCCGCAGAAACCAGATTTACAAGTAACACATTTGTGAACTTAGCCTGCAATCCAATTCTGTGCCTCTTGGCTTTCCAGCTGTATGGATTCCCATGTATCCTATATGATATCCTATGTGAAGTTGAGCTTTCAAATGAAATTTCATTTTGTCTCCAGAGAAAATTGGTTGGAAGAATGTGAATAATTGGACAATATACTCCCGATTTTTAGCATTCATTCTAAAAGATGGTCTCTAGACTGTGTCTCACTTTTCTAAAATCATTCACAAAACTAACAGTGCTCGTGAGCATCTTATGCTGGCATCCAAGTGGCCCCTAAGTCTTCTTTTTTTGTCTTTCATTTTTTCTTAGAACACAGTAAAACTGTTTCATTGAGTTGTTTAAAGCAGTGCTTGCTCCTTGAAGTTTCACTCAGAATTCTTCATGAAGCATGCCAAATAGAGCTTTTTCATCTCTTGAATATTTGATATCGAGGCTTACAACCCTATTCTCTGCTTTAGGAGTGAAACTGCGTAATTTCAAGAGTCACACCTCATTCTTGCAGCAAATGTTTTGGCTTCAGGGTTTGACTGATCCTTGGTTTTTGAAGCATTGCAGGAATGGATTGGAGAAGTGGCAAGATATGTAAAATCTATAGACAAGAACCACCTTGTGACAATTGGAGATGAAGGTTTTTACGGCCAATCTACTCGGGAGAAGCTGAATCTCTATCCAACTGAATGGTATGGCGCCATAGGAACAGATTTCATCCATGATTCTAAAACATCCACCATAGACTTTGCATCCATCCGTGTGTATCCTGATCGGTGGTAAGCCTTCCATCAGTGTAATGATCTTCACGAAAAGCAATTCCAACCTGCTACAAAAATATGATACGAGTGGCGCATGCAATGGAACTAAATGATTGTTCTGTTGTAAGCTAGATCAAGCAGACCTCAACAAGAAAATGAACTTCAGCAAAAAATGGGTGATGTCTCACACTGAAGACGGGGACAAAGAACTAAAGAAGCCAGTGTTGTTTACTGAATTTGGGCTGTCGAGTGAGAATAAGGGCTTTGATCACTCCCATAGGGATACACCATACAAGGTCATATTCGATATCATTCACATGTCGGCAAGGAAGAATGGAGCAGGGGCAGGCACTGTGAGAAAGACAACGATGACTACAGCGTGATTCCTGGGGAGAGGCCTTCGATCTACAGGCTGATCAAGAAGCAGTCGTGCCGCATGTTGGCTTTGCATCATGGGAAGAATTGGGCGATGGAAAGACCGAGAGCACTATGCTGACAATAAGAGTGAGTCAAAGTCGCAGCTTGCAGCATCCTTCTGCTCCTCTCTCTCACACACAGATTAAAATGGAACAAGGTTTTTGTCCACTGAAGATCATCGGTGTATCCGAGTTTCCGAGAATTTATATATAGCATATTGAGGGCGTGTTTGTTTTGATTCCCGGAACCGGGAATCGGGGGAATGGAGGGAATTGAGAGCCCAATTCTCTCCATTCCCGTGTTTGTTTCGATTCCCAGAACCTGGAATCGAGGGAATCGGCTATTTCCTAATTCCCCCGATTCCGGTTTTTAATTCCCACCAAAACGAAGGGAAAACACCGATTCCCGTGTTTTCACCTCGTTTTTCACTGTAGCACCCTGAATTTTCTCTTATTTCCCACGAATTCAGCTCCCCATTCCCGATCTCGTCCAGCTCGTCTTCTTCTCCACAGAGCTCGTCCAGCTCGTCCAACTCCCCATTCCCGATCATAGTGCATTCTTTTCTACTGGTCTGCCCACTGGTTATAGTACATCCCAAGTTACTAGTAGAAAATTAAATGGAAAGAATAGTTTCTGGATAATGATGCCAGTTAATTGAACAGTTAATCCTTTTGTTTCAGTTTATCACTTAAATTCATGGTTGAGGTTGCTGTTAATTTTTCATTGCTATTGATGATCAATTGCATATGTTACTAATTCATCTGTGTTTTACTCAAGTTAATTTTACTCTACCATGTTGATGATTTTGTGTATTTCAGTGCTTCAGCTTTTGGAGTTCTCAACTTTGTGGGATCCTTGTTTGGGGATCTTATTGAATCTATGATAAAACGCAATGCTGGTGTTAAAGACTCTGGATCCCTCATACGTGGACATGGTAAACAATTTTTTTTTTTGATGTTTTATTTACTTAAATAGAAGTTGTGGTTATTTTTCTGATAGTAGCTTCTAGTCATTGCGAATCCCAGTGATTAAAAAATTTTCCATATACTATCTCAAGTTATCTCAGTTCTTTACTGGTTTGCTGAAGGTTGTATTCTTTCATGGCAGAATGGTTGCTAATACCTGGCTGATATCAATTTTGTAATTTCACTATAATGCTTCAGAAAATCAGGAAGTCACGTTACCGAAAAAAAAAAAACATGAAACAAAGAATTGCAGAAGGTACATGGAATACACGTCAATATTCAGCCACAAAATTAATCTTTTATGAGAGAAATATTTTGAACATTCTTTCAAAATGTGTATAATTCCTTGACATATCAGATATTTAGTTTGAAATCTCTTTTATACTGTGGAAGATCCTACCCAAAAGTATATACAATTTGATCCTGTAGGATTCCGAAAATGAAGAAAATGTTAGAAATGGATTGATAATAGTTATTTGTTGACCTCTTGAGTTAATTTTTACTTATATGCTTCTTCTTTCATTACGAAAGGACTGAGTGAAGGACAAAAGTGGGTGACAACACAGAATTGGTCTCAGAATATATAGGTTTGGGGAATGTTCTATATTATTCTTCCATGTTTCTTGGATGCTTAGAGATGGACTAGTGGATGTGAAAACATATCTAAGATGGTTTGGATAATAATCAAAATAACATAATGAAGCCAAGACAAGATATCTTTGCTTTTCTTGGATGAAAAGCAGAAAAGTAATATTCATCCTTATGATTGTTTTCATCCAGTTTTTTCTTTTTCCTTTTCTTTCTTGGGCTAATGCAACTTTCTCATGTACTATGTGATGTTTCCTAGCCATTATAGGAACAAAAGTTTAGTCTTATCATTTGTCTTATTGGATTTCAAATGTGCAGGAGGCATACTTGATAGAGTGGACAGCTATGTCTTCACTGGTGCACTCTCTTACTCCTTTGTGAAGACTGTTCTGCCACTCTTTGGGGTTTGATTTGCATCAAATTCTACCACGAGCTAGAGATTGAAGTTCAGTCATTGGAAAAAATTGATTTGTAGCATAAACACAGTTTTGAGCAGCAGCTATGCTTCGCAGGCAATAAGGAAATCGTCTTTGCAGTGCACACATGAGTTCTTCAAAGCATCAAGCAACCCAGATGACAATTCTCCAGTTCAACTACTTGCTATCTTACTTGCAAGCTTGACAATGTTGCTTTGTCCATTTATTTTATTTCTTCATGTTAACTGTCAAATAGAGTGACATGTAAATAATCTGAATTTTGATTTTGGCTGTGTGCATTTTGAGCAGCCACAGTGTTTCTCGGAACAAAAGATGTATAAACCTTTGTGAGACCTGATGAGGAACAGCGAGAGGGACATCAGGAGTAGCATGGAAAATAATTGCCATCAATGTACTTAATTCCAACTAAAGGGTAATAAGAACTTCACTTTATTGCAGCTCCTGCCTTGGTAATTGATTTAGTTTCTTGTTTCGCTAAGTTTACCAAGTGTCTGGTATGTGTAATTAGGGATAATTACATATTAAGTTCTGGAATACCTTTGACTATTACCTTTAAATCTTGAAAATTTACATGCTAATTTTTGAAATAATTTGCTGTTTGATAACTAGTCCTTGAGACTAGTTTAACCAAAGGACTCCGAGAACTTGAGAATTCAAGTTTTTCTTTTCTTGACAGAGAGAACTGGATACTGAAGCTTTCCTTTAATGGGGAATAATTTAGTAAGTCTTTTCTGAAACTTACATATAGGCGTTTACATGAGGATGAGGTTGATGGCATAACATTTGTCGATGGTATGAATGATGAGGACAGAATTGAGTGGCTTCAGGAGTTTATGGATGATATAAGTATGTAGTTATATATTTTATAATAACCTGTTAAGTTAAACTATGTATTTAACCTTCTTTTGAGCGGACTTTTGTATTAACATGCTAAAATGTCTTTTCTAATATATTAAGTTGTCTCTGCAGTAGATACAAATCATCGTAATATTTATTATGATATTTGTACATATAGTGAAACTGAAGTCTCTTCATTTTTGGGTCTTTTTGTAAAATCTTATTAATTTTTAAAATTATTTCAATAATTTTAAAATTAAAATTATTTTATTACTCAAATTACTTAAATATTACTTATTTTCAAAAAAATAAGTATATATTTTTTATGTTTATTAAAAATTAGTTCAAAAGATAATAACAAAATTATATTAAATAAATCTGTAATTGATTATAATAAGTTATTTACATAGTCTTTTTTTATTTTTTTTTAAATATTTATTATTTTTAATTGTTTTAATATATTTCTCAATTCCCTACATAAAAATTCATCCAAATACAAGAATTTAACAACTTATGAAATTGATCAATTCCATTTGTCAACCAAACAACGGAAAAAAATTGACCAATTACGAATTTTCTACAGTAAATACTCATCCAAATATTGTAATTATCTAATTTCTTTAATTTCTTCAATTCTTCGAAATTACTCAATTCTCATAATTTCACGATTTCTAAATCCGGAATCCAACCACACGCGCTCTTAGTGTGTTCCGGAAACCACTACAGAGCGAGAAAAAAATGCAATTCTGATTTGATAAATGAATGATAATCTTTAATTTTGAAGCGGGGAAACCCATGGAAGTCATCACTTCCGTCGCTTCTGTCCAAGTGTAGTACACTTTGAAAACCACCACTTCCGTCACTTCTGTCCAAGTGTAGTACACTTTGAAAATCACCAATGAAAAAATTTAAGACTTTTTAAGTACAACATTTTTAATTTTAGGAGAAATTCCATATACCCTCGTAATTAATCCGAATTACCCACAATCCTCCTAATATCCGAAATTACTCGCCTCAACCCTTTTTTTTAATATTTATCTACATCTCCTGATTATTATTTCATCAAATTTTTTTATAAAAAAATTCGATTTTACCCTCTATTATTTTTACCATTAAACTCTTAAAAACTTATTATTTATTATTTAACACCCCGAAATTTGGATTTCTGCAAATAACACTCCGAAATTATTTTAATTTACAGAAAAGTCCCCGAAATTCCGATTTTTGTAAATAACACCCCGAAATTATTTTGATTTATAAAAAAGTTTCCGAAATTATTGCAATAGCGTGAGGGTGGCGGCGCGCGGGCGGCAACGCCGGAGGCCGGCGGCGGGAGCGAAGGCCCGAGGCCGGTGCGCGGGAGCGGATGACGGAGGCCGGCAAGCGAGCGCAGAAGCCGGAGGCCGAGGCCGAGGCTGTCTAGGAACGGACGCCGAGGCCGGCGTGCCGGCATGTGGGCGCGGACGGCCAAGGCCGAAGCCGTCCGTGCTCGCGTGCCTGTGCGCTGACGTGCCGGCCTCGGCCTCCGTCCCGCATGCCGAAGCCAAGACCGACGTCATCCGCGCCCACATGCCAAGGCCGAGGCCATCCGCGCCCTCGTGCCGACGCGCCGGCGCGCTGGTGTCGGCACGTCGGCCGTCTGTGCCTGCGTGCCGGCACGCCAGCCTCCGCCGTTCGCTCCCACATGCCAGCCTCGGGCCTCCGCTCTCGCCGTTGACCTCCGACGTCACCGCTCGTGCACTGCCTCTCTCGCCGCCGTAACAATAATTTTGGGGACTTTTCTGTAAAACAGAATAATTTCATAGTGTTATTTACAAAAATTTGAATTTCTTAGGGGTTTAATTGTAAAAATAGCGGAGAGTAAAATCAGAATTTTTTGAAAAAATTTTAATTAAATAACAATAGGGGGGTGTAGGTAAATATTTTAAAAAGGAGGTGGTGTGGGTAATTTCGAAAATTAGGAGGTTGTAGGTAATTAGGGCTATTTACAGGGGTGTACATAATTAGCCCTTAATTTTATTCTATTTATTAAATTTTTTTGTAATTTTAATATTTACCTCTATTTTTTTAAACCTTCAAGATTTTTTTATATTTTATTTAAAAAATCAATAAAGTTTGAATTTATTTATAAATAAAAATATTCAAGAGGATTATTTGTAAATATATAGATATTAAATTTTTAATTTAAATTATTAAGTTTAAAAATCTCCAAGATTTTTTTGTAAAATTTTATTTAAAAATTAATAATTTTTTGATTTATTTATAAAAAAATATTTGAAAGTCTATTTATAAATGTACAAATATTAAACTTGTAATTTAAATTCATATAAAGTTTGAAAATTTTCAAAACACCATTTGATTCGAGATCAAGGTCAAGGTCAAGATCGAAATCAAGACTAAAGTACAAAAAGATAGTGTACTCAAATTTTTTGTATTTGGATGATAGTCTGATTAGTGAATGGTTTAAATTTTTTTTGAACCTTTATGCTCTTGGGCATATTATTTATTAAAATTTGAATGAATAAATATAAAGATAATATGGTAATTTACTTTTTAAAGTAATGTAAAGATAGTTTGGCTATATTTTTCGTATTTGGATGATAAGTTGATCAAGACATAATGATCTTGATCTTAATAAACTTATTTATAAATAAAAATATTCGATGAGTCTATTTATGTAACTGCAAAACTGCAAAACTCTATTATTAAGATGTAACTAAAAAATTTATATATATATATATATATTATATAGAGTGAGTAAAAGCCACTTAATTATTCCGAGACATTCATTCTTCAAAAAGCATCGAAACGCAACATGATATGGACTAATAACACAATGACGGCTACTTGAAAAAGATACCCACTCTCATTTATTTCTTCACAAAATCCAAAATTATTCCCTCCACTTTGAAGTATGAGAATGGGTCGAGGGGAACGTCAATTGAACAGTTGGCAAACCGTATCTGCGACGGCACACCAACAAATGGGCCCCAGTCCACCTGACAGGCACGTGGCCTCCCCGAGATTCCGCCAACCAAGCGAACCCACGTGCACAAACTGTGAACGTTTAACGACGCCGGGGCGGGCACTGTTCCTTAACTCGGGTCCGCTGTGTTCGGGTCCGTGCCCGGACTCGCTGTCACGTAGTTAAGGCCAACCAAAACATGTTGGTCCCTCCTGGTTTTGACTCGGGTCCATCATTAATCGCTACCTACCGAATATTAGAGAATCAACATACTACTTCCTTACTTTAATTACGTCCTTATACGTTAATCACATGGTTAATTGAGACTTGTAAACAACCTCGACGCCTATAGGCTCCTCGCGATACTTGAGATTTTATAGGGCCTATCGAGTTAATCGTTTGCCTTTAAAATACTTAGATGCAAGTTAAGGGTTTGAGTGATGTAAACAATTTCCTAATTTAATTTATTGTTTTTTTCTAACTAACTCGATTGAAAGGACTGAAGAAAGACCGAGAGCATTTCTCTCGATCGTCTATATCACATCTATGCATTTCGAGGGAACGCAATCCCGCAATCAACAACAGTCAGAAAAAGCGGCCGACTTTTGGTATCGATGAAGCGCCTAGAATACACGAAATGGTCCGCCTCGATAGTAAGGTTTTAAATCTTAATTTTGTTTTCGATTTCGACATCTAACAAAACCGTTACGTTTCGATTGCCATTTCGATTTCAGTTTCGACTATTTCGGTTTCGGCTGAAAGAAATTTTTTTAGTTATTAATTATGTATTGACCAGAATTTGACTATATTTTAATTTGACTTTAAATTAAAAATATAATAAAATTTTGAAATTTTTTTTATAAAAGTTTAAAAAATATAAAAGAATTTATAATTAATTTTACCATAATATTAAATATTATTTTAATTAATTAAAATTAATTTTGATAGTTAATTACTGTTTTTATATATTAATATATAAAAAAATATACAAGAAATAATATGAATATGATTAAAAAGTTAGAAATTAATATAAGTAAATTTAATTTATTATTCAAATATACTTGATACATACACAATTTATTAATTATAACGTAATACAACTAATCATCATCATTATTGTAATCATCATTAGTTGAGTTTGAAACATCTGGATATGGAATTATGAATTCAGTATCTAGATAAACATTTATAGGTATGCGAGACAGAACAACTAGATTTGCACAATCTCGTGACAGCGATTCATATGGGAGTGAGATTGACACAAAATTTTTTTAGTTTTGCTTTTGGTGAAACAGTCATGCATGCATGCACGTAAACAAAAAAATCAACGCGTTTCGATCAAAATCATTTCTATTTCAGTTTCAACCAAAATTTTTTTTTATTTATTAATTATATTTTAACCAAAATTTAACTTTATTTTAATTATTTTTTAACTTCAAATTAAAAAAATTATAACATATTTAAAATTTTTTAAAATAATGAACAGTTACGTGAATAGTCTCATGCACGTGAACAGTATATGGCAGAGACCGGTGAGAGCGTCGAAACCGGACTAGCGGCAGCGCTGGCGCAAGGGCGACGACGCTAGCCCGTGTGCGAGGCCGACTCCAGCTCATGGGAGCAGGGACTAGGGCAATGAGGGTGCGAGGCTGGCGAGTGCGCGGGGGCCAATCCAGTGAAAGTGCGGGCTCACAAAGCCGGTGCGAGCGCCCCGCGCACAGCGCGCACCTCGCCTGCAAGACACTCAACCGAAAATCCTAAACCGTAATAGATTTGTTACGGTACCGACCGAAATGGTTCGATTTCGATCGAAATTTAAAATTTTGTTCGATGGCTTGGCTCGATGTAGTCTGCCCAGATGACCCACGTCGGTTGGGACCGGCCCAAACTGACTGCGACTCGAAAGCTAAGACCAAAGAACAGTTAGCCCGCTGTGGTGCAGCGCAGGTGCAATCACGCTACCGAGAACCTCACTATCCACATCAATTGGAGACAAGGATTCCGTCCCAACGCAATCAATCCCACCACACGTCCCTCCGTCCTCGTCGTCACATCCCTTGCATCATGCACGTACCATCTCACTCAATTCTACTCACAATTAGAAATTTTTTACTCTCACTGAAAATTATCAGTTCCGAATTCAACAGAGTCTATCGCCGTTGCAACTTTGTAGGTAGACCGGTAAAGTGACTTTTTTTTTTTTAATAACTTGTTTATGCTCTCGTAAGAAGAAAAATACTTAATTTAATCCGAGAGATATTTATACAAATCTTTCAAATTTTGAAGTACATAATAATAATCGCGATATTTTCAGGAGTATTGGTGAAGTTAAGGATATTTCTAGGGAGCTGTAGAACCAAAAATCTAAAACAAAAAAAAAAAAAAAAAAAAAAAAAAAAAAAAAAAAAAAAAAAAAAAAAAAAAACTGAATTGGTTTGGTCGGGCCAGGAAAGAAGATGCCAAGTGGATGGCTTAGTCGGTCTCCGCAATATAATCCCTTCACCTCTTCAACTCTCCTCGCAATCTGTTCTCTCTCATTTCCAATACCGAAGCTCTTCTTCTTCTTTCTCCGTTTCATGCAATGGACGAACCGGAAACGAGCGCCAACTCAATGTCGCCGGACTCCTCGTCGCCGGACTCCTCCACCTCAGCCTCAAACTCGAATCCGCTTCACAAGAACAAACGGGTCCGGGACGGGAGCGCCCGGCACCCGGCATACAGAGGCGTGCGGATGCGGGCCTGGGGGAAGTGGGTATCCGAAATCCGCGAACCCCGCAAGAAGAGCAGGATTTGGCTCGGCACCTTCCCCTCCCCGGAGATGGCGGCGCGGGCCCACGACGTGGCGGCGCTGAGCATCAAGGGCGGTGCCGCCGTACTCAACTTCCCCGAGCTCGCCGCCTCGCTGCCCCGCCCGGCCTCGCTGTCGCCACGCGATGTCCAGGCGGCCGCCGCGAAAGCCGCCGCCATGGACCCCACTGCTCCCAATGTGCCTGACGAGCTCGCCGAGATTGTAGAGTTGCCGGAGCTCGGTGAGCCGCTGTTTGACTCTTCGTGGTCGTATCCGCCGCCGTGGATGCCAGAAGAGGACGGGTATGGGTTCGTACCCGACTCCTTTTGGTCGCCGTCCGGTTTCGATGCGCTTTACTGAGAATAATAGCGATAATCTCTGCTTTTTGTTTTTTTTTTTTTTTTATTTCGTGGGGCGGAAGATTTTTCTCCCTTTTTTTTTTCCACCGTCTTTGTGTGTTATTTCTGAAATCTGTATAAAAATGTAATGAGACTTGTGAAACAAAGCGAGTGAAAGAAACTGCTTTGTGATTTGTGCGCAGCTCTGTGCATTATTTTTGTCATGTCTCTTCAAATTATGTGCAACTGTGTGTTTATTTTTTATTTGGTTTGGAATAAATACATGCATCCCGTGAAATGTCAGCAGAATCATGTTGGCCACTCTGAACAACCTCCAAAGAGATTATGTTTTGGATGCCAAATTTCTGGAATAGTAATCTGCATTATTGAGTTCTTTTTGCTTGAAGCACAGTGCTGTTCCAAATACTAGATTTGGGTCTCACTTGGATGCATTGTTGTAGACAGTTTTTTGGATTTTTTTCACCTCAAGTACAAGTGTTGCAACTCTCTCCGTTGCTGCAGACATTGAGAGAAGGACCCTTTGTAATTTTTCTGTTCAGACTTTGTGATCATCGACCTGTTTCAATCACTCTTTGGTTTGATTAATCCCCATTAACTCACTTCAAAGCTCTCTTGCTTAGTCATCATCCGTCTACATCTTCAAATTCTCAAAAAAAAAAAAAAAAAAGGAGTAGTAGACATGTTTAAGACAAGACATTTTAACTGAATTTGACTAATGCCTTCAAGAGACTTCTCTCATTGGACAATTCACTCCATGCAAACGCAAATAATTGATTTTGTTACCCTACATTTCTCGTCGTCTACAAACAAATATATCCTTCTCAATATTGAATAGAAATGTTAGCTACCCAAGATTGAATACGAGTGTGAAATGTATATTTACTTTCAGGGCTAGGAGCAGCGGTAGATAATTCCCAAACTGTACACTCTAATGCTAAGTACTAGCCGGCTTCAGACGCTGCTCATTCTCTAAATCGATGGTCATAGACTAATAATTTGTAAGCATGGGTAGAGTAGTAGTTCATTAGTCATATCAAACCACATAGAACTGTCGTTCATACATATGCTGAAACAAATTTTAACGGAATCAAATTCCTTGTTTCCTTTCTTAGTTCTTGTAGGCGCCTACGAGTGCTTTGTCATTCAGCTTTTTGCCCCATCCACTCTGAGATGAGCTCTGTTTTGCAAACACATCCTCTTCACTCACATTTATCTGGAGAAGGACACAAATTCTTCACCATCAATCACTCGTCATGTTCGTCGAAGAAACCGCTTCTCAGCAGAATATCAATGTTCTAATGCGGTAACACAGACCAAACTCTCATCTGCCTACAGTGATTATGTTTACAGTGCTTTATCCTTGTTACCAGTGACCATTAACCTCCTTAATGACCGAGTTTCAATCGATCATATAATTTGAATATGCAACAAGAATTCTGGAGAGAATTATTTGAATTCTAATAAAATTCTCCAATGCTTGTTCTTTAATCTGATTCCTAGAATATTCCAACTGTACAATGATGGAAACCCTACAAAAGA
Organism: Trichopus zeylanicus subsp. travancoricus; assembly: GCA_005019695.1. Taxonomy (NCBI): domain Eukaryota; kingdom Viridiplantae; phylum Streptophyta; class Magnoliopsida; order Dioscoreales; family Dioscoreaceae; genus Trichopus; species Trichopus zeylanicus. The sequence goes on along the minus strand of RXID01015291.1, from coordinate 54,255 downwards.
TGGTTGGTGATTTATTTATAGAACAGAACCGATCACTTATTTCATCAGAAACGTGTCAGACGGTCCTTTTTCTTTATTTGCAAATTAATCTTCTGGTTTCCTCCAATTCTAAATTCAAACAAGGAAGGGATGTTTTCTGACGCAATTACTTTTTTTTTCTTTTTTTTTTTTTTTATTGTTGAAACTTGCATTGCCAATCAAATATGAACCACCATCATCAAGTTTAATCCCAATATTAAAATGTGCTCAAAAAAGTTGATGATGCTCATGCTTCCAACTAGTTCTCGTATTAGAGATCATAATCACACATCTACTCTTTAGTTTGGAACGAATTAAAATAGAATAGCATATCATGCCAGCATCACACCCTACCAATTTGGTATATATATGTGGAGCCCAACAACGCTTTTATAGCATTCAAATAGTTGTGGGGCATATTCACTGTCGGACTCGAATGCAAGAAAGAGAGTGAACAAAGCAGGGATGTTTGGTCTGGATGCGTTGACCACACATTCCAAAGAGCATGAAAGAGATGATAATTGTTAAGAAAAAGAAACCAAAAAAATAAAAATCAGGGTTCTTGGCTCTTTGTCAACAGTAGACAAAACATATTCTTACCCCATTCTGTGAAGCAGTGCACTTTATCCCACTGCATGTGCTTTTCTGGTTCTAAACGGAGTGACACAAGTCTACTGAACAAAAAGCAGGTCTTTTTCTGCTCTGCTGCAAGACCACGCTTATCTACATATTTTGAAGAAGATACTAGTTTATGACCATCAGCATGCAGTGAGAGGAGGTGCTGAAACCCTAACCCTAAAAGCTGAGTTTCAGAATCTTCACAAGCAATTGTGAACCTAGTAGTAGTTGTAGTCCTCTTGGTGAGGAAGACAAGTCATCTTCCTCGAGATCAGGCTTGATGTGAAAGTTCTAAAACAGCGAAAGGCCTGGAGTTTGCCAGGCATTCCTTGATTAAGATTTGAAAATGGTAAAAATCTATGGTTTTCATTGGATGCCCCATGTACACCGCGACATGGAGGCTCAACAGCAGTGACTGGTCCGAGATGTGGTTCTTGACTTGATGGAAGGCAACCCTAGAAAGAGAGCGGGCTCAAATCCAAGGGCGGTCGTGGGGCTAGTTGGAGTCGATTAAAGCCCATGCATGCATTACGTGCTACTCGTTGCCGTCCGTGTTGGTGGCTCTTGAATCATGTAGCTTTCATCAATCAATATTCGTTGGAGCTGCATCCAAAGAGATCACAGGGCTGGAGCATCAGACGTAAAGAGTTTGGGATTTAATACGAATACTCGAAGATTGTCTGCTGGTTGAACCGCCTCTTTTATACGAAGAATTATAAATTTTAAAAATTAAAAATAATCTTATTTATTATATGCTACACATTCAAGTTAGATTTATGTTTTATTACGAACAATCGAAAACGACGCACGGGCCATCATATTCTAATTGCTTACGAATTATGATAAAATTTCAATCACATAAGTTTCCAAATTTTATTGTGAAGTTTGGCTGTGAAAATTGAAGGGTCCCATTTGAAATTTTACATTTTTATTTTGAATTTTGAAAATTATATATTTTTATTTGGATTTTCGTATCGAGTGCAAAAATTTACTTGTTGTTTATTATTTTATTTTTATTTTATCACGGACTAAAAATTAACCTAAAATGTGAAAAGACCCAAATACCATTAAACTCAACAAAAAGACTACAAAAATCTACTTTTACAAGTTATTAATATTTGTAAATTTCTATTTTCGTTATTTATCATTAACCTCGAGGAAGATCAATTAGGATCTGCAGCCAATTTTCAGTATCACAACTATACAAGTACGAAGCTATTTTCAACCGATTTAGAGTTTCAAGGAGTCGGAAAATTCAATTAAAATGCGTCAATCTCACCTTAATCATTCAATCTACGAGAGTTGAGTCTTGAAATTTCGTCTCCCGTGATAAAAAATTTTAAAGAAAATTGTAATTAATAGTTCTAGGATGGTGTATCCAAATGGCTCATGGGTACTTGCATTTACTTCCGGATCATTTATACATATATGGCAACTGCTATACGATCTCAGCCATCAGGACTTGAGAATAAAAAAATTAGAACAAAAAAAAAAAATTATTAATCTATCTAATAATTTAAATAAATATATATATATTTAAATATATATAAAATAAATAATTTAATAAATTTTGAAATAAGTATGTAAGATAAAAATTGAAGTATGTCAAGTGATAGTGATTTTGAGATATATGGGTTGTGCTTTGATCGTATCTGTGGTTTCCTTCGCTTAATTTTTGGATTATTTCGTCCAAGAATGATTACGGCCTCCTTTTGAGATTAAGCTAAAAAAAATCTTTGAAAGGATATTATTACAAACTAATAAGTCACGGTTGTACTTTCACATGCTAAAAACAGCTGGCGGCGACTAATTACGGTACGGATCGAAAGCGATTGTCGGCAGCCACATCATGCCACGCGTGTCTATCAAGAACGGTCGAGATTTCCATTGACGCGGACCAGACTGGATCAAACTAATAATCGTTCATGCATTATATGTCTTGCTAGGCGTAGGTTAGCAGGGGAAATGTTACGTCCGAGCGCTCCAGTAAAATATTTTAAATTGAAAGTAAAAAAGTTACGAGATACAATAAGAGAATATATAAATAAATAGATTCTCAAATAAAGACGTTCGGAGGGACAGTAATCGTGTGAATTTCTAAAATTTTTTAAATTTCTCTATCAATCTCTCTTATTTTCAAATTTAACAATTAACTTTCGAAGTCAAATTAAATTTTTTTAACCCCCTATATAATTAACCTAAAAATTAAGATATTAATTAACCCTCCCAACTGAATTTTTTTTTTCTTTATCACCTGTCTTTCTCCACCCCTCCTTCTTCCTCTCTCTCTCTCCACCACTACCATCAAACCACTTCATTTTCTTTCCTCTTCTTCATTTTCTCCTTCTTCTTTTTTTTTTTTCTCATTTTCTTTCTTCCTTGTTGTGCCCATAGTATCATTGCCACCATGCGGCACTACCACCACCATCACCGCGGTACTTTTTCTTTCTCTTCTTTCTTCCTCCTCCTTTCCTCTTATCTTTATCATGCATATTGCACCGCCACCACCATCACCTTGCATCTCTTCAACAAATTTTCCAATTTTATATTATCATCCTTCTTCGTATTTCTCTGTTTTTTAAACAAACTATTTTATTCTAAAATAAAGTATTTATATATATATGTTAAAATTGTTATATATAAATTTGGATTTTATTAATGTGTTAAATAGATTATATATTAGTTAAAATAATTATATATTAAGTAAAGTATGGACATAAGAAAGAGAAGGGAAAAGAAAAAGCAGAGAGGTGAGAGAGAATTAATTAACATTTTAATTACTTGGTTAACTGTATTAGGAGTTTTAAAAAAATGAATTTAACCTTTTAAGGATTGATTGTTAAAATTAAAAATCAGAGGGGCTGATTACAAAATTCAAAAAGTTTCAGAATTTTTTGATAATTTTTCCATTATATTATAATAATAATAAATATCGCATGTTTGATGAATACTTGTGACTCAGTGGATCCATCTCTCCTGACCGTTGGAAAATCGCCACGTGACAGGTGGCCTGCAGATGACGTGGTTACAGCATCATACGGCGTGGGCGGGGCACTGTGATCTGTACCGGATCTTCGGTTAAATATCCGTATATTCTGCACTATACTCAGGGAACCTTCTAGAACAAAAGATTGCGTTTGTTTTTAAGTTTTTGTATCGGCCCAAGACCGGGACTCCATTTAGGGTTGAAAACGGACTCAGATATTGGAGTAATAATTATTATATCCAATTTTAATTGCTGGAAAATTCAAATACAAGTAGAAAACACGATACAGATACTACGGAAGATTTTATTTTTGAACTACTTGCAAATCAATTAGTAGAATATTCCAATTCAAATTTAAATTCGAATTTGGAAAATTATGAAATGATATTCATATCCGTATCCATGCCGGACAAAGAAAAAATCAAACACATGCACATACATTAGAATACGGATGCAAATCCGGTATCCAAATGTGCATTCAACAAAAAAGATGGATACAAGAAATACTGACATGAGATTTTAAAAACAAAATAGAACACACCCTTTTGCAAGTAATAGACACTCTCTGTTTACATTTCAAAATGGGTAGGGATTTATATTACAATTAAGCACATTTCAATATTTTACAGTTTCACAATAAGAAACCCTCAAAAGAGGGAACAGATGAAAATAGATATATACTCTTACTTTTACAAAAATGCACCAAATCTAGATTCACAAAACTCTTCCAAGATAATGGCCTAGAGGACAACGAAATTACATATCATCCAACAAAAACCAGGCCCTCAAAGCATTGATGCATCTGAAAATATGAGAGATTAGCCCCTGATTCCAACTGGTTGTGCCAAAAGAACCGTAGCAGCTTCATCCATTTTGGAGATAACACAATGAATTCACTCGCAGCATCCATTGATCAGGAATTGCATGGGTTACAGATCTCATACCCACCAAGGACAGGTTAAATGTCATCTAAGGGTACAAAACTTTAAAAGAGTTGACACCTATCGAGAGTCTGTCTCTATAAGTTTTCAAATATTGATGCTAGCTGAAAATTGCAGTTGTATAACTTCAGCAGCAAAGCAGTCATGACGCCCAATAACAGACAGCAATCAAAGACCTGGAACAATACTATGATGGTAAGCAAAATCAGTTAAAGATGTAGCTGCAAGAAAATCCACACAAATAAACACCAAAGTGTTTACTAGATAAAAATGATAAAAGGTTAACAGAGGTGGCCATAGAATAATGCATCGCAACCATCTCAGAAGCATAATGGTTACTGCTACAAAGGAAATCATAAACAATGCCCATCCAATCATAAGATATTTTAGTTCCAAATAGTATAAGATCATTTTTTTCTTGGACTAACCAAAGAATTGTTTATTATTACTATTTCCTGCATCTTCTTTTCACTGGATGCTCCTTCTCTGGAACAAATAATTATTCTTCCGGAATACAGCTAAAAATTTCTACAAATTATTTTTTAATATTTCCATTATTCAAAATGTCAAATATGATCAAGAATGAATGCTTTATCTGAACAACAGGTAACTTAACTTTCCGAATTCTAACTAAATAACTTTTATCTTCCCAATATTCTACATACTTCATCTAATTCACATGGAGTTCAATTTTTAACAAAACTAATTATGAGATACTTTTAGGTTTCTAGTATATAATCTGATTATGTTAACACTTGCTACTCATGTTATTACTTCCAAGATTTTATGAGATCAAATGTTGTCAGCAATGGCCAAAATATTGGTAGCAGAACCGAAGAAGCACATTACTGCCAACAAACAGCTCCTGCTATGCAAGCTCAGTATCTGCCTTCTTGCTCAAATAATCTCTATGAGCAATGAAATACATTGAGTTGCAGAGTTCATCAACCATCAGGAAGGGACGTAAGTTACAATCTGGTAAAAAAGAAGTCCACAATGCGGCTGACTGCAATAAATAGTTGGTCCAGAGACTAGCATCCAAGATGAATCTTTTGATAGCTGTATTGCACAATGAAGTCTGCAGAATCGCCAGCTACATTAACTCAAGGCCTATCATGTCATAGTCAAAAACACTATATGGATGGTATTTATTCCTCTTAAGCAGCAATTCTCATTAGATCACTAACTGTGAAGTGGTAAGTGGATCAAAAATTACTGGAACACTAACCGTCAAGTTCAAACAAACACCCAATCATCACCACAGAATAATGTGAAGCATTTTTGTTTCATATAGCTCAATATGGAACAAGTAGCATTCAGTGGTGAGGCTACTCATGATAAAAGGCAAATTGTACTTAGGTCTCAAGAAACCGATCAGCTTCAACATATGGTAGACTGCATGACCAATTTGCCGATTACCAATTAAAATTAATGTGTCATCTCTTTGCAATCCCTAAAATCATTAAAACAGCATGATGAAAGTGTATAAGAGTTCCAAATATATTTTGCAGTTAGAGAAAGAGTTAAGGTAAGCTGACAGATAAGATCTACATAATGAGATTATAATTATTTTTTCTAAGTGCCCGAAATCTAAAGTTGGTAATTGGCAACAAAATTCAAGCAATTCTTATCTATTTATCTTTCTAAACTGTAAATGAAGGAAAGAAGCATCTGGCGCAACATTAGAAAGCAGTGACAAAAAGTAGCATGATATCTTTCACTAAGGATTTGTATATTCACATTACTACCTGGGAATGCAGTAGCAAGAAAATACTTCTACTGATCACTTGTGGCTGTGGAACACAAATATTGAAGCATATACTCATTCGAGGAACAAGTATCTGAGAGATCTCGATGGAGCTTTGTAATAGCCTTCTGCAAAGCCTTCAAAGATGGGAGAATGCTTCTAGAATTTTGTTGAATAAAATGACCATGAGCCGTACAGAGCTCCTACAATGAAGAAAAGTCATTCAGTTGAGGGGAAGCAGTACTCCCCAAAATTACGGGGAATGTAAAAACACACTACGTTACCTGCAACCACTGAAGTACAAATTCTATATGTGGACAGTTTTCCAAAAGATCAGCTAAAGCGTCGATCAACCTCTGAATATACTTGAAAGGTACAGATAAAGAAACAGCTGGGATATCCAATGGTTTCACTGAAAAGATGCATTCTTTGATTAAGGAGTCTTCATTAAGACGAAGGCTGAGCAATAATGCCCTCTGAGGTTGTTGTGCCTGAAGGGCTTCCTCGACAGCCTGTACAATTGTCATGGATATTAATATAGGTTTCCACGCATCAACAGTTGAAGGCACTTGAGATAATCATCAAATAATCAGGATCAAAGAACAGCAGCGAATTCATGTTGTCTTAAGATAGGTTTATAAATCAGCCATTACAGTTCTTTTCACATCGACTAATAAGTCAAAGTACCAGCCCAACCCAACAGTCTAACCTCATAAAGAGTAGCTATATAAGATCTGTCATACCCCATTAATATTCCCTCAAAAAGTGTTTTGATTGAAATGAAAGATAAGAGAGGTGCCGTCAAAAATTTACTAATCAAACAGAAGAAAAAGAACCTGCAAGTTATGGTCTGTAATTTGTATGAAAGAAATATGATGCTTTTACAAGGATTAGCAAAGAAGTGATAAATACATAGCTCTGAACTGGAGCAAATCATACCTCAGGCGTAACATCAATATCGAGATCTGTTGGATCAAAGACAAAGGTTTCATCCATGGAGTACATCAGAACACCCTCAGTAGTTGCAGCTGCCCAGCTTCTTCCAGTTGGTGCAATTCTAAGACATTTTGTATGAGCAATTGGTCGCCCATGGTTGGGCACAGATCCTGGTAGATCAAACCCTAGCTTTTCCCGTGTTTGTTGATCAATGCCTTGATCAATATCATCATTCTCATCATCAATTAAATCCAGTGGACCGGCATCTGTCATTCTTTTAGAGTTCAAAACATCAAGAACTCCATCTAAAGAAAGATTGCGAGTTATTTGAAATCTCCATATCAATACCTGAAAGGAGTACATAATTATTACTTATTAAAATAGCTAATTGTGCATTTTTTCAGTTTTAGCCACTTTGAAATAATTTACCATGCTAGTGAATGACTGAAAAGAACTGCAAGAGTAGGTACATGAATTATTAGACTATATTAAGGACAAAAACTTTGAAATGTTACTTAGAGTATGCCAATTAAGGAGAGAACTATGTGTTATAGTATGCCAATTTCTCTTCACTGAACAAACATTAGAGTGTGTGACTAAAATGTTCAATATCAATGCTTAGACATGCAGCTGACTAGTAAAGTTTGGCAAAGTATATCAAAATTTTATGGTTAAACATGGATAAGTTGCATTTGCATGCATGATGCACAAACAATAGAAATATAATAAGCAAGAAAAGACACAATTTCCAAGGAAACCATTAAGAACAAGAAACAACATGCCGTACCTGCTCTGCAACATCGTACATGCATATGTACTTGCTACTCCCTCCAGCCAAAATATAGCTTCCATCAGCAGAATAGCATAATGTTGTAAAATATTTTCCTGAACTTGAATTAGTAGCGGATCTTCTATCAGTCATAAGGCGACCACCAGCTATGTCCCTGCGTCCCTCAATAGTGTACATCAGTATGCCATCTAGAGGATCCCAAAAATGAATTTGGCCATCTAGTGTGCTGCAGGCTATTTGCTTCCCATCTGGGCGGAAAACCACAGTAAGAATATCATGCGAATGTGGAAATGTCTCAACGGTACCTTTTCCTTCGAAAACATCCCACAGCCTAACAGTTTTATCCCATGAAGATGAAGCTAAAACAGCCTGAAAACAGGTGAAGAAATTTAATATTCACTATGTCAGTCATGAACCTTACAATTCATACTAGATATTGAAGCAAAAGAGCAAGTTGCTTACATTTGTTGGAGAAAACATTAATCCATGAACAGGGCCCTCGTGACCACTAAGAATGTCCAAGAGGCGGCCAGTCTTCATCGACCACACAAAAATCTGAAGATCCCATAAATGTAACAATTGTACAACCAATGAAGCAAGTAAGATCATGCATATAGACCAACAAAGAAAATACAGCATCTACCTCAAAGGAATCCAGAGTTCCAGCACAAATTACTTCGCCACTCGGATCAGATGCTAAAGAAACAAACTGCCTGGGTGAAGGAGTAGTAAATGTTCTGAAATTTCGATAGCGAAACAAATCCCAAGCACGGATAGTCCCATCTAAAGAAGCACTGAGAAGACTATGACTATTAGACATAAAACTTAGAGCAGTGACAGAATTGGTGTGCTCGGAAAATGTTATAAAACAAAAGCCTGATGAAACCGTCCACACCTGCATGATGCAACTTTGGCTGATTAGATTAACAATACTAAGGAAATTACAAGCTATTAAAAGATAAAGGACTCTGAATTGAAGCTGAAAACCAGATAAGGTACTCTGCTTTCAATTTGATACTATTTGCGCTGACTGCTAAGGGACAGCAGCAATCCTCTAAGCAGAAGTTTTTTAGACATTAAAAGTTATTTCAGAAGTGATTAGAAACATATAGAGGTGAAAAACTTGAGAGCCCAGAAAATAAGTCCAAGTCCAAATATAATGCTCAAGATTTTATCAGTTATCAGAATTTTACATTACAGACCTGCCAATTTTGCACCAATGTAGGTCAATGCTCATTAGACCTCATTACAGACTTACTCTTTAGAACATGAAAGTTCATCGACCTTACTAGAGACAGTGATTTTTGGTCATCGCTATGAATTCAGAGAGCATACCTTCACTTTGTTGTCATCAGCCCCTGTAGCAAGCATCTGCGAATCAGGTGAGTAAGCAATACAATTCACATCGAAGTAATGCCCCTGCTGCTTCAGAACATAGCTCTCAGACCTCCATTCCCACACGAGCAGCTGCCCGAGCTTCGCGCACCCAAACACCAACCAATTGCCGAGCTGATTGAACACGGCAGTAGTGATCTTCTCCCTTGATACAGAAAGCAAGTGAATCTGAGCAAACTCTGGCATCTGATAAAGCCCGAAAACTCCGCTTGAGAACCCCACAACGACCATGTCAAGCCCCTGATGGTAGTCACAGGAAGTCAACCTCGCTGGAGCCTGCATGAAGAAGTCCTTCTTGATCAGCTCCCATTTTGCTCTATGCAAAGGAACTTCTGGTTCCCCATCAGGAGTTCCACCTTTATCATCATCCGACATCCTCCTTTTTCGACAGCTATTCTCAAAATCAACCAACTTAGCATCGGAATTTTCCCCAGGGGGTCCCTGCTCGGGGGTGCCAGGCGATAGTGGATCCAAATCCATCCCTTTCGAGTCACCAAGTCCGAAGCTTTCATCCAATTTCCATGTGAAAATAGCGCCATCTCTCGATACCGTGTACACACCCCGCACCTTGCTGCTCTTCTTCTCCGTGGCGAAGAAGGCGCCAACAATGGGCTCCCTGTGTCCCAAAAACAAAAAAGGCTTTTGAGAACCCTCCAAGCTCTTCAAGCAGAAGAGCCTAACAACGAGATCCTTCGATCCAACCAGCAAGTACGACGAGTCAGGGCTCCAATCCACCCAAGTCACAGCCGCAGCGCAGGGCGGGAGCTCTCGGACGCGCTCAAACGGGAAGAACTCCTTGCGAAAACGCGGGGACCGCCAGATCTGGGCGCGCCGGCCGACGGCAACGGCAAAGAGGGCGCCGTCGGGGGAGAAACGGAGCGCGTTGGCCGGGGCCTTGAGCGTCATGCGATGGAGGACGGCACGGCGGCGGAGGTTTACGTAGAGGGCGCGGCCCGCGTCGTCGACGGCGAGGAGGAAGTGGCCATCGGGGGAGGCTCCAAGGCGGGAGATGTTGGAAGAGGCCTCGAAGGGAAGGGTTAGGGTTTGGGACTTGACGAGGTCGGTGACGGCGACGCGGTTGCCAACGGGGGAGAGGAGGAGGGAGCCTTCGGCGACCACCGCGTTGCCGCCGCGGTATGGTGCGCCGAGAAGGTTCTGAAACCGGAAATTCATGGCGCCGAGTTGTGGACTCCCTCGCTTTCAGAGGAAGGAGACGAGTAAGGCGCCAAAACCCTAGTTTCGAAATAACACACAAAACCCTCTCCAGGACAGGCCGAAATTTATAAAATTGGGCCTAGCCCATGTTATCAAAACGCGATGGGCTCCAAGTGGGCCTAAATTTTGATTATGGGCTGCATTGTTTTGAAATTTAAAGAAGCCCAAAAAGCAGAAATATTTGCTAAATACTCCGGAATTTTAGGATATTTTTTATTTTTTTGCAAATAATCATACGCGCAGTCAAAAATTTGTGGAAAATCATATCAGCAAAAAACTACAAGCGGTGAAAATTTACGATGCGTACAAGCATCATTTTAATTGTACACTAAATATTATAGAAAAATAATAGATATATACGCGTGTGCAAGACACACGTGCGTGACGAGCCTCGCGTTGAGGAAGAAAAGACAACATATTGAGCTAATGACCATTTGTTTACCGAATTCAGCTGTTATCGAGCTTATTATTTCAAATTTGTTCGTGATTAGTAATTGATTCCGACTAGCCATTTCGCGCGACCAAACTTCTAGAAGCTAGGAACATCATTAATTATTTTTTTTACTCAAAAAAAAAAAAAAAGGAAAAGCTTTCCGCGCTTTGCGATGCGGACGACGTTTAATTGTGCTATGAAATTATAATTTTCAGCGAGCGATATTAGTCCATCTTTGGCATACTCATTTGGAAATTAACTTTTTTTAATAGAAACGAAACCAATTTTTATCTTAAGGTAAAAACGAAATATTGTTCTACCAAAAATATGCATAATAATGGCATATTTAATCACAAATTTTTTTTTCCATGGATTGTTTATATATATATATATGTGTGTATGTATGTGTGTGTTTGTTTAAATAAATAATTATTATATTTTTTAAAAAATATATTTTCATCTAACTAAATAGCAAAAAATAAATTATTTCTAATTATTTTTTAAAATAAATTAAAGACGAAGGAAAATGATTTTTTCATACTTTCATCTACTTTCAATTAATCAAACAATCTCTGAATATAAATGTAAAAATATATTATTATTTTTTTACTTTTTATATGCTTCTAAAAGTGGCTGAGTGGTGTACTTTTAATATTTGATTTGATGAAAGTATATCTTAAAAATATAATTATTAATATATAGATTATTTTTTATTTTATTTTTTTATAAATAAAAACTTTTTAAACAAAATTTTTATTATGTGTGAAATTTTTAATATTATTATAATTTAGAATATCATCATATTTACTTTCAAATATTATTTCAAAATAAAAACAATTAATTTATTTTCACTTAAAAATTGAAATTGATTGAAAACTAATTAATTTTCAGTAAGTTACTTACAAATAATTAAACATTGAAAATAAGTGAATATAATCTCATTTATAACCATTTTTTGGCTTATTTTTTGAGAACCAAACAAATCTTAATATAAATTACTTGTCTTGATATACTCTTTTTTAAGAAAAATATATTTTTATCGTTTGATATATATTACACGTCTCATCCGATCCTAATGAAAAGTCGCGAATATGCCATAATAATTAATAAGGATTTGCAAAATACTGCACGCTGAGAGTTTGCAGATCCAAACTCTAGTATCTTGTCATTTAATGAAGATTAGAAATGATTATCTCCCTAATGGCTTCGTTAGAAGATTCGATCAACGACTATCTCGAGTTCAATTAGAATCTATTTCCATAATAAAGACAAAAAAAATAAGTGAAATGTGGATTGTTGTTGAGAAAGTCGAAATAGTGTCAAATTATATCAATATAGTGGACTGGATATCAAACTATCATAAAAACTTAAACTCATAAGATATAGGTCTTTTTCAGTATATATATTGGACTCTATTTATCCAGTATTCAATGTGAAAGTAATTTATTACACCTAATATTATAACAATCTCCCCCTTCAAATGTGATTTGACTACATCAATTTTAATATTCTTAATCAATAACTCTTTTATTCGATCAGTTTCACCATGTGACTCGTAGTAACAGATTTTTGTTTCATTCTTTTGATTTTTTTAAGATAGACTAATATGCGACTTAATTTAGTCGCATCATCACAGTAATTTTAGTTTTAAGAATTTGCACAACTTCAAACATGAAGCTCTGATACTATTTATCGGAGGAGACAAAAGAGTGTTGAATCGGAATAATATAGTGGACTGAATATCAAACCATCCTAAAAGTTTAAACTCATTGATTATGAGTCTTTTTCCACTATATATATTAAATTATATTTATCAAATATCAGATACAAGATTAGTTTATCACACTAGACATTATAATATATTGTATTTTTGCAATTGGCCATTGATTTGTTTCTTAGTTAATCACATTTTCAAGGACGTGATTAGTACTATGCACATTTACTGAATCGAGACTGAATAACCGATTTTGTTCTATTTATTTAGTTTTCGGTTTGGTTTGATTTTTTAAACTACAATTTTCGGTATTCGTTTTCAGTTATAGTTTTAAATTTTTAAAAATCATAAAAATATTCTATTAGATTATGGTTTTGATTTTAAAATATTCTATTTGATTTCAGTTATTGTTTTGATTTTTGATTTCGATTAGAATTTAAAAAATATTTGATTAGGAAAATCGGTTTAAAATATTCTATTTTCGATTTAAATCAAAATAAATCAAAATATTTTGGCTGGACTTTAATTCGATTTTTTATATTTTTGATTTGGTTTAATTTAAAAATATTGGGTTGGATCTATTGATCATTAACCGAATAAACGGAATGGATGGACTTAATAATGTAAGCTCCCCTAACTAAGTCGGAACACGTTTCAAAAACACAGCCAAAGGAATTATGGCCGGGGAGCTCGAATAAAAAAGAAAAGATAAAATAAAATATCTTTGGATTCCGGATTGCGGGGAGTTGGGGCATGTCCGCCACCGAGTCACACCGCGACAAGTTGGGTCACCTTTTCGTGCTTAGTGGGCCGTGGGTCCAACTGGGGAAGACAAGAGTGTCATCGAGATTCATCTGCATTTTCCTCGGAACGAAATATTCACCGTTGACCGTTGACCGTTGACCGTTGACCGTTTCTTCAGTTCTTAACTCGCGAACAAATCCATGCAAAAGTGAGATCTACGTAAAGCTTTCATCCAAATTATCAACGGCGATCGCTCGAGACAAAATCAACCGCGCGTGCGACTGCTATGTTATCGCTTGGATTGACCGCAATATTTATCATATATTTCTCTCTTCTTCTCGTCTTACAAGTGCGATTACAAATTAATTCTATATTAAAATATTAAATAAATAAATTTTAAAATTATATACATCATTAAATTAAATTTATAAAATAATTTAAGATTCATTTTTTCATATTAATTTTGATATTTTCTGGACTTTCCCCCGACATATATCATCCTAGTACATCTTCTTTTTGTTGTATTTTGCTCGAAAGTGTGGCGAGCATTGACTTCGAACGGTGCAGTCGAGGCGGCAGCGCACTAGAGATTTTGCGGGGACACGCGCGGATGAATTTATAGAGTTAAATAATAAAAAAAAAAAGAGGGTGGTTTTGCAAAATGAAGTGCAGGAGGCAAAGCAGCGTGATTGTGTCCAAAAAGGCCAACATGGAGGGCCCGGCTTTCTACCCACCACCACCACCACCGCCACCACCACCACCATCGTCACCACCACCACTTTGGGCGGTAAAGGGACGACGATTCCCCCCAGATGCCATCGCCATTTTTCTCGGTTGGACACCCAACTTGATTCAAGCCGTTTTACTACATAAAAATTGCCTAAGATTACAGAGAGACCTGCCATTTTCAAAAGGTCAGCCAGTTTTACGTGATTTTTGAAAAATTTGAGGGGGATATATATAATAAAAAGACATTCCACGACTATTCAGTGGCAATCTGCTTTCGATTGACTGATCGAAGAATAAATTTACATATTGCCAAAATAATAATGAAAAAAAGAGACAACAAATGAAGCATCGCCAGGTCGCACGGATGCATATGTGATCTAACAAACTAAAGTTTTTTAAAAAGAAAACAGGAAATTAGTGTCCGGGCGATGCTTATTTCCTATAGTTTAATGACAATTTACTAATATTATTTCTTTATTAACCCACTCGAGGAAGCTGATTAGCCCTCCATCAAATTTTTTTTGGGAAGTTGGGATCTCGTCCCTTAGTACAGGAGGGATTCTACCAAATAAGATTCCCAACTATATATATGTATAGCCCTTGGTATCCCCCATCAACTCCAAGCCAAACCCTTTGCGCTCTCTCTCCCTCTCTCTCCGTTTCGCATTTCCTTGGTCAGTAAAGCTACATCTCCATGGCTTCTCTGGCCTTCTCCCATGGAGCCAAGGGCCTCAACTTCATAAGGACCGATCCGCCGCTCGCGGTGGCTAATCGGTGCAACTCCGTCAAGGCATCGGTTCCGGCGGGAAGGAAGCGGTCGCCGAACACTCACCGGGTGAACGTTGCAACGACGACCGCGGAGCCCAAAGTCTTTGTGCAGCCAGGCGTTGATGAAGTCGATCGCGTCGGGAAGTTGGCGGCCTGGACCAGCGTCCGGCAGGAGCGCTGGCAGGGGGAGCTCGTCGTCGACGGCGAGATTCCCATGTGGCTGGTACTCTAATAAATTCTAGCTTGCTCAATCTCTTTCTTGCTTAGTTCAATTCTTTTGCAAACAAATTAAAATTAATGAATTATTTTTATAGATTAATTTTTTTTATTAAAATTAATCTTATAATAATTTAAAATTTTAAAAATTAATTAATTTTTTATTATAATTTAAATTTAATAATAATATAAAATAAGTAATATTAATTTTATGAATTTTTTTTTTTTTTACAAATTTTAATCTCAAACCAAAGTGCAAATAATCAACACAAAACTTTCAACGGATGCTTCACTAATTACAGACAAAATCGGCACTAAATCTGATTTGGATTCCACAAATGAGCTGTGTCACCCACTAATTATTCTTAACTAGCTGTTAATTCGTACATCATCAGAATGGGACCTACCTGAGGAACGGGCCAGGACTGTGGCACGTTGACGACTACCATTTCCGCCACCTCTTCGACGGCTACGCCACTGTGGTCCGCCTCAGCTTCGAGAACGGTCGCCTCGTCTTCGGCCACCGGCAAATCGAATCGCATGCCTATAAGGCCGCCATGAAGAACCGCCGTCTCTGCTACCGGGAGTTCTCCGAGGTGCCCAAACCCGACAGCTTCCTCTCCTACGTCGGCGACCTTGCCAACCTCTTCTCCGGCAGCTCCCTCACCGACAACGCCAACACCGGCGTGGTCTGCCTTGGGGACGGTCGCGTCGTCTGCCTCACCGAGACCATCAAAGGATCCATCCAAATAGAGCCGGAGACGCTTGACACGATCGGGAAGTTCGAGTACACCGACGGGCTCGGCGGGCTGATACACTCAGCGCACCCGATAGTGACGGAGAAGGAGTTCCTGACGCTTTTGCCGGACCTGGTGCGACCGGGCTACACAGTGGTGAGGATGGAGGCCGGAAGCAACGAGAGGAAGGTGATAGGGCGGGTGAACTGCCGAGGAGGACCGGCACCGGGGTGGGTGCACTCGTTCCCGGTGACGGAGAACTACGTGGTGGTGCCGGAGATGCCGCTGAGGTACTGCGCTCAGAACCTGCTGAGGGCGGAGCCGACGCCGCTGTACAAGTTTGAGTGGCACCCGGAGGAGGGGAGCTACGTGCATGTGGTGTGCAAGGCTAGTGGCAAAGTCGTGAGTCTCCAATACTACATAAAGCATGCACTTTCATTTTTTTTCCTCTCTTTGCGTTTCCTATTCATCATCCACAAATCCTAACAAAGACAAAACCCCAACGCTAATGAATGCATGCTGGATTCTTGTCTCCACGTACAGTTTGCCGTACCCCATGCAATGGGTCCGGCCGGGTCCAGCTCTAGCAGCTGGTACATCCTTCCATCGGTTTCTTCACCTGCTCCGTATTAATATCTTAATCGCCATTTCATTATTGGATTAAAAAAATATTTAAGACCTAAACATATAGCTTACTAAATATAGAAGAAATGAAAAACAGGATTCATGATAGGATGACGATGGTATCCATGACCGTACCTCCTTAACAATACTTATAAAATAATGAGATGGATCCTTCAGCTAAAGAAGTAATTTACAAGATGAAAGCGTCGTCTCCATCGTTATTGTGTAATATCGTAATAAAAAACGATGTCAACTCTATCTGATCTGGTCTTAATCGTCGTATTAATTATTTTCATTAATAATCTAGTAGAGAGTCATTGCTTAATTCATTTCACCACTTGAGTTATCCAAAAAATGAAATGTTAAAGCAAGTAATTTCCGCGACTAACAAAATGTTACAAGACAATATATGATTATTATTGTATAATTGCATGTTGTCAACTTGTTGTATGGTGCAGGTTGCAAGCGTGGAAGTGCCGCTCTACGTCACCTTCCACTTCATCAACGCCTACGAGGAGGTTGACAAGGACGGGAGGATTACGGCCATCATCGCTGACTGCTGCGAGCACAACGCCGACACCACCATTCTGGAGAAGCTTCGGCTTCAAAACCTCAGATACCTCACCGGCGTGGACGTCTTGCCTGATGCCAGGTACTGATACGTATCCACCGATACTTGGAACCTTTACATAGGTATAAACCATTCTCTGAGACAGACATGGCTTATCGTCCCACAGGGTAGGGAGGTTCCGGATCCCGTTGGACGGGACGCCGCTGGGCGAGCTGTACGCGGCGCTGGACCCCATTGAGCACGGCCGGGGCATGGACATGTGCAGCATCAACCCGGCTTATCTCGGCAAGAGGTACCGATATGCCTATGCTTGCGGTGCTCAGCGCCCTTGCAACTTCCCGAATACACTAACAAAGGTGCGTCAATGTAAATGCAATTCTTCACTGGATTGGTCTCTGCTAAAGTTATCGTTTCAGATAGTAATTCGATCATTATGCTATATGCTTGCTGCTTTAGATTGACTTGGCTAAGAAGAAGGCGAAGAACTGGCATGAGGAGGGTGCGGTGCCGTCGGAGCCTTTCTTTGTAGCCCGGCCAGGGGCCACGGAGGAGGACGATGGTGAGCAAAACTCAGAGACTTGCTACTTTTTTTTTTTTTTTTTTGAGTTTTTAGTTCTCATCAGTAGTTAATGATAATTTGATGTTTTTTTTAAAAAAATTTTGTAGGTGTTGTGATATCGATGATAAGCTGCAAAAATGGGGAAGGATACGCAGTGGTTCTGGACGGGGCTTCTTTCGAGGAGATAGCTCGTGCCAAGTTCCCGTACGGACTTCCGTACGGGCTGCACGGATGTTGGGTTCCGAAAAAATAAATAAAAACAAGAAAAATAAATGAGTGGTTCTTGACGATAAGTTGGAAATTTGGAATCATGTTTCGTGCGGTTGCCTGTTGTTCTCGCCGCTCTGCCTGTTCGTGGAGTACTCGTCTCAGAAACGCCTCCGTTTTGTTGTAAAGTATTAGCCTGCTTGCTGCACTTGTATCGTCAAATAAAGCTTTTGTTTTTTGGGTCATTTTCGGGGATAACTCCAACCCATACCCAAACAACTCCGCCGCTAGGGTTAGGGTTAGCTATTCCCAATTTCCCACAAAAAAAAATATATATATATATATCATAGGCATCATACTGGAGATGTCATCTCCTTCCTCGGCTCCCGCTGTGGCTTCAACCTTGACTTCCATCTAATGGCCTCCCGGTGTGGGCTTTCCTTTGCCCTTAGCGCCACGATCTACACCGGCTCCAGTTGCATCTCGGCGGACGTCCGCCGGAATGATCACCTTGGGAACTCTGTTATTGCCCGCACCGCAACCGGCGGATACATGGGCATGCGTCGATGACAGTAGGGGCGTAAACCGTGACAGCGTTGACTTTTTTCAACCACGTCAGCTCTAAATACTTGAGAATGAATGAATTCCCAATGTTGTGGAACTGCATCAACGTCTTGGCGGCTAGGGAGATCAGCTTCAGAAAAAGGTCACAACTCGCGGTGTTTTGAGGCGCGATGGTCTCCGAGTTGGCTGTTCATGCAAGAAAAGGATTATACTTATTTATTATAACTTATAAGGGGTTTTTTCTTTCATAAAACACCCTTATTTTTTATTTTTATTATGGAAAATCCACTGTATTACTATTATTATATAAAAGGACCCTCTATTATCTCCTTTATTTTAGAAATACCCCTTAAAATAAAATCCTGTTAAAAAAGAAAAAGGAATTTTTCAGAAAAGGAATTATACGAGAGCTAGGCTTGTCCGCACTACTCCGCAGGGACCTGGTTCTTATTCTCTGAGGACCTATTTGTTCAGTATGAATTTAAAATTCTAAAAATTTTAATGTTTTAAAATTTTTAAAATTTGAATTTGAAACTTTTGATAATGTATTTATTTTGTAAAATATGTAAATTCAGAATTTTAAATTTTTATGTTTATTTTGTTCAATTAGTGAATTTTAGATTTATAAATTTTATGTTTGTTTGATTAGAATTTTTCTACCATCTACTCCTTCTCCCCATTCTGTGGTGCGATGCCTACCCATTTTCCCTCTCCTCTTCCTGACCTCCCTGTTTGTACTTCCCCTCGTCCGCCCCCTTCTCTCTCCCCTCCCTTCCATGTTTCCTTCACCCTTTTTCCCCCCTCCCTTTCCCTCCTGCTCTGCTCCCCTTTCTCTCTGGCCCTATCTCCCAAAAATGAGTTATTTTTACTATCACACGAACTATATATATCAATTTAAAAACTATATAATATTTTCATTGTGCATAAATTATATAATTTATAAGAAAAATATGCAAAACAAGTATTATAGTTTAAGTAATATATATAATCCAATGCCATAAAAAAAATAATACGATAGTTTTGACATTTATCATAAGTTTTTTCTTATTATAATTTCTGTCAGAAAGAAAAATATTATTTTTTTTAAGAAAAAAGAATAAAATCGTATCAATAATTTCTTTTCTATTTATATAGCCTGATCCAAGATTGAGTAAAAATTCTTTCAAAAAGAGATATAGAGTAGCACAAAGCTAATAAATTTAAATATATGTGAATTACTCTCAAAGGCACATATTTCAAACTAACTTAAAATCATTTGATTCCATTAAACCTAAAATAAAAGATTCATGAAGAAATAGTATTATAAAAATAAGGATGATGATTAACTAATGAATCTAGCATATTACTAATCTATAAAAAAGAATGTATCTCAAAATAAAATTTTAGGTTGGCATTCAAATCCGAATATCAGCATGTACAATAAGAATTGTTTCATATTAATAAGCAAAAGTTTGAATATATACTACTAATAAAGAAGTCAAAATTGAGTGTAGATTGAATAAAAGCAATGATAAACTTCATCTCAAGAAATTCTTACTTATAATATTAAACTGATTGTGTAGTCAAAAAATCTTACGCCATATTCATAAAAAATTATCAACATAATTTGGAAAATGATAGATCTTTGATATTTTGTTTCTAAAATTCATCTAGTATCAACCTCAAGGTGTGTCAACAATTGAAAATATAAAAAAATTAACAGAAATTTGAATAAATAATCACAAAATACTTGTTCCAAAAATTTAAAGAAAAAACTAACATTTCGCAAATCAATCGAAAAAATAGATATAAAGAGTTGAATGATGATAAAAGAAATATCACGTAAGATTTAAATGCAAACTTTATAATTTAACACGTAATTTCATGTGATAAATTCTCAAATTTAGAATTTTAAAATTTGATCAATTTTATACAGAAATAAATTTTACAATTACTAAAATTTAAAAATTCTTGAATTTCAAAATTTTAGATAATAAGTATTAAATTTTATTAATATCAAAATTTCTCACGAAAACCTTCAAAACTCTCCGCTCCCTCGTCCCTGAGCACAGCTAGAAGCTGGTGTCATTATCTATATTACAATATACTTTTCCGAACTTTAAAAAATGATCAATCTCTGACTTCCCAAAAAGCTCGCTCATTTTCACTTATACCTACTTGTTCCATATTGCACATATTAAGAAAGCATTCAAAATTTCACATATCGATAATTGAGAACAATACCTTTAGAATAGTAATTTACAATGTCAATTCGTCAATAAAAATTTTATATCATAACATAAATACATGTTAGATATCCTTTAGAAACATGATTTTCAATGTTAATAACAATTAAAAACTACTTGATATATACACTTGCTCTTGTCATGAGAGCTTTGCCTTTTCAAACAACATCATAGAATTTGACCACAGTTTCTTCCCAAGTGGAGCATTGTAAGAGAGCTTTGAAGACCTTATGGTTCTTCCTTTTCCTCCAAAAAAGTACTCTCCTGACACATCCTGCATCAATATTTTGTCATAATATCAGAACTTATTGGTGATTAGCAAAGCTTTGAATTTCTATAGGGAAACAAATTAATATGCATAAATTACAGGTGGTGCCAAGGCTGCATCGATGATGGAAGTAACACCAGTCTCAGGTGGTTGTAGGAGACGCATAATTCTAAGAACTAAAAAAGCCAATTGAGCAAGGAAAGGAGGAAGTTCCCGCATAATGTTGGTCTTTACCACACCAGGATCAGCAGCTCTAATACCAAATTAACTCAGACAATTTAGTTTAAAAGGAAACCATAAACATATTCAGTTGACAGAGCTGGATAATGTCATGGCGTGTCATGACATACAAATAATAGCAAATAAGACTCGCAAATTCACTAAAATGATGGTGGCATGCTTTAAACAAATACTGTAGCAACTTTGAGTTATATATCATACATTATCACGAAATATTGCTCCTGTCGCATAGTAGTAGTCGTCAAAAATTTGAAGACTAATGAAAATTAGTGACAAGAAGCTCAAGTTGAGGTGGAAGGTAAGCTGTGGAGCATTTGTCACAACTAGCATACACCAACGAAAAAATTAACAGCTTCACTTCTTTCATCAATTGAAGTATTTTCAAGGAAAATCATACATACATAACAGAGACTCTTGGAGATTGATCCACAGAACAAAGCTGCCGATGAAGCTCATATGAGAACAACAACAAATACACTGCAATATGATAAAAAACTATTATGTAACACTGCATTCTTACCACTGTAACTAATCAAAAACTTTCCTAAGTGATCCCAGAGGTGCTTTACCTTTTGAAAGCTCATATATCCAAGCCGAAGGATAGATTCCTACATTTGGCAAATAACCCAACTCTTTTATTTCCAAAGTTTCCTCATTCAGATCTACAGCTGACACTGTAAAAAAATCAAAATCTACACTTCAGTGGTTACTAAAGCAAAAGAATATATGTTATGTGTCTAATTTTAAGGCCAAATTGGAGTTTGCACTTCCAGAAAATGGGGTAAAAAGAGGCAAATATGCAGAGTAACATGTTCCTGCACAATATTAAATTACGGACACAATTGCCATAAAAAAGTTGGCTTACTTAAAATTTGGTCCAAGTCTGCAATTATTACAACATATAAGTACCAGCCAAAACTAGAACATTTTGAATGCAGCAAACAAACAGTTCCAGGCATATGAGAGATTTAAAGCTATTTCAACTCCATCAATTTTCTAATCCTTTTTAATGCGAAGTATCATATTTCAAGAACTTATTTAGAATGAACAGCTATACTCACCACATTGATGTGTAAATGATGTCACATTAACTATCCTTGAAGGCACCGGGCTGGCCTTGAGCAGTGGCAAAAGAAGAATGGTCAGAAAAAATGCACTAATGTAGTTCGTCTCCATCATTCTGAGACATCAAAAACAAATAAGCATTGAATAATAGCTGGTTGATGATATCTGCCGCTAAATAAATTAAACCAAACCTACAAAAAACCCCTATTTACACTTAAATGCAAATCCTGAATTCAACTCTGACAATTCTATTCTAATTGGTTCTCGTGGTATATCATGAACAAGTTCATATAATTACGTAAACCAAAGAATAAGAATACTCATGGTCTCAATGAAGAAAAAGGAACAGAGAATTACTGGTCATATCCATCATTGGTGACTCTACATGAACTTGCCAATATCCCAGCATTGTTTATCAGCAACTGAATGGAAGGATGCATATTTGAATCCATAAGCCACTGCTTAATTGAACTCGTGAACTTCTTAATCGAATCAAAGGATGACAAATCAACATAGAATCCATCAACATAAGCATTTTTGCTCTGCTGCTTGAAATCCTGAACGACCTGACCCACAAATATACAAACAATAAGCTTACGGCCAGTCAACCAAGACGTACCAAAAAGATATCAACTTTTACCTGATGAACTCGTTGAGAACAGCGCCCAGCTAAACAAGTGAACCCCTCAGTTATAACAAAAAGTGCTCGACAAAATGCCTGAAAGAAGAAAATCCATAAAAGAACCTACCAATGACGATGTGGTATCCCTCTCCCGCTAGCACGCGAGCTGCGGCAGCGCCCAACCCCGAAGTCGCCTAAATCCTCATTAAAACCGAGGTAAAAACATCAACATATGAAAGGTAGAAGAAATTGAACAGGAGAAAATAGGACAAGGGAGAGGAAATGTGATTACGCCGGTGATGACGCAAACAGGACGCTTGATAGGAGAGTTCGGGGCGGGGGAGAAGCCGCAGCGGTGGTAGGAACGAGACCGGGAGCAGTGGCGGGAGGGAAAGCAGGCGTCGAGGAGGAGATTGAGGTAGGAGGAGACCAGAGCCAGGGTCCAGAGAAGCGCCATCCTCCAGAAGTTGCCGGACAACACCATCCTCCAGAAGTGAAAAGAGTGCATGGTGAAGAACGAAGTGAAGAAGATCGCCGGAGGAGGGACGCGCCCAGTCGAGGGACAGAAGATTGGGTTCGGTAGCCAATTTAGGGTTTTTAAAAGAAAAGTCGCAGAACAAAATGGTCTGGCGTGAGAATATCAACACCCTCCCCTTCTTCTCTCTTCTCCTCTCCCAAACCCCTCGTCTCTCTGCCCCTCTCGGTTTTCTCTCTCCCTCTAGGACGGTGAGAACTCACTCCACTCTCAAGAGAATGGCGCATCTACTCAAAGAAAAAGGAACCCTAGGCGAATCCCGCCGCGAGTCTGGCGCCGGATCCCACCGCTTCTCCGCCTCCGCTGTCGCCGCCGCGCCGCCGGATCTCCCCTCCCCATTCGGCGACTTAGGCTGCGGCCTTTCCGATGCTGAGCTCCGGGAGACCGTCTACGAGATCTTCATCGACGCCTGGCGTTCCACTGGCTACAAGCCGCTCACCTACATTTCGCAGTCTGAGCGCGCCGAGCGGTCGCCATCGCCGTGGCTGCAGCGGTCGCTGACGTCCACGGGGGCGAGCAAGATGAAGAAGGCCTTGGGGCTCTAGTCGACAAAGAAGAGCCTGGCGAAAGAGGGAAATCCCTCCAAACGGCCGAAGAGGCCGGTGACTGTCCGTGAACTGATGAGGATCTTCGAGCAGATGGACTCGCGGATCCGGAGAGGCCTGTTTAGGATCGCCGCCGGGCAGGTGAGATCGGATTCTGGAGTCCTTTTTGAGTTCCAATTTCAGGGTTTTGGGTAATTACTGCTGGATTTTGCTACTTAGTAGCCATATTTTCAAAATTAGAACAACAGTTGGGGTTTTAGATCCCTCGCAATTATTTTTCAGGCACTTTTTTTGGTTTTATTGTAAGTATTGATCCATCTGCTCATGTTGTTTTGGATCTCCCATCATTCTGGGTCGCATAATTTTCGTATTGGAATGGAACTGAAATTTGAAGTTGCAAGGGCCGTTTGATAATAATCAATTATTTTTATAAATTAATGTTTTGTATTAAAAGTAATTCTATGATAATTTAAAATTTAAAAAATAATTATTTTTTATAATGATTTAATTTAATAATAATGTAAAATAAGTAATATTAATTTCTTTTTAAAAAATCCTCACACTGACCGGGGTCGGAGTGTTCGCCAGTGTCCCATAAGCTTGGAGAAATTTTGTTCTGAATTTGCAGATTTAGGATTGCATTCTTCAGTTTGTCCTTTTTTTTGTGAATTTATAATTATCTTCCTCTGATGAGATGTGACAGAAAACTCTTCTTGATCCTTTATTGTTCTGGGATACAAACGCCTTTGATGTTTGCTATTGTCTGAACAGTTTGTTTGATTCTGAAAGTCAAGTTCATAGCGGTTGTTAGGTGCCAACCTGAGTTATGAACTGTTTTTGAGCTTGAATGGTTGCAATATGTTGGTTGTATTTTTTCAATTTTTCTGGAGTCAGTTAGACTGATTGTGCTTTTATTTGTGCAAATAGCTTGGAAGGCGCGTAGAGTCCATGGTTTTGCCTTTGGAGTTATTACAGCAATTCAAATCTTCGGGGAGCAAGAGTATGAAGCCTGGCAGTCTAGACTTTTAAAGGTCCTCGAAGCTGGATTGCTGCTGCGTCCTCATCTTCCTCTAGAAAAGGGAGATAGTATTGCACAGCATCTTCGGCAAATAATACCAGAAACTGGAAAAAATTCTGAGTCAATGCAGATTCCACGAACTGCTGTCATGTCTCTTGCTTGCATATCTTTTGACAGGTTTCTGGATTCCTGCCACTGGGCAGATGGGAATCCACTCAACTTACATTTGTATCAAAGGATGTTAGAAGCTTGCTTTGATAGAAGTGAAGAAGGATCCATAACTGAGGAAATTTATGAATTAATGAAATTGGTAAAAAAGACCTGGATTATTCTTGGAATTAACCAAATGCTACATAATCTCTGTTTTGTGGGTTTTGTTTCACCGTTTTTGCTACAACTGATCAAGTAGACACTGATCTGCTGTTTGCTGCTGATAACCACTAAGCTGAAGTAGCAAAAGATGCTAAAACGAATAAAGATCCTGTATATTTTAAGACATTTGAGCCCAATTTTGAGAAGAGACTTTTGGCATACCATGACACGTTCAATCCTAATAACACAGATTCCATGCAGAGCATTGTCTCTCTTAGGGTAAGAGCTGCCAAGATTTTCTCACGAGTATCGTCACAAGAGAAGGGAAGAAGTGGATGTTGCTCAAAGCAGAACTGACACCCATATTCTGTCATCACTTCGAACTGCATTTGCTCGGGTGAGTCCCAATTATTTATAAAGCATTTTTTTTTTAATTTGGCGATCACTTTGGGCTGCATTTGATCCGGCAAGCCGAAATTATTTGTAAGGCATCTTTTTAGTGGTGGCGGGGTTAAAATAGGCTGTTTTACTTGTTCTTTTTTATTCAAATCATCCACAATTTGTGCCTGTGATGCAAAAAATTAGCATATAGTTAATATTCATTTCTAGAATGGGCCAAATAAGTATAAAAAACTGGAAAAGACTACAAACTCTCAAACAAAGAAGCAAATGATTCAAAGCATTCGCTTCATCCTGCTATCTTCCGACTTGGTCGCATGCGTCGAGTATCCAAACCTATGTTCTTTTTAGCATTAGTTAGTGCCATGGATTTTTCTTGGACTTCGTACCTGTTTTTTGATTGCTTGTGGACGTTGATCTGGAACTCTGGAGAAAAAGGCAGATGTGGTTAAATCAAATGCTGTCCATCACAGGGAACGGACCAACTTGAAGTTCTCCATTACAAACATACCAAAATTTAGGTTTCCTGGCCTTCCCTCTGATCCTATTCTTTGGAGGTTTCAGTTTATATATTCGGACCATCCAATTATGTGATGTGAATACCTGAAACTCGGATAAGATGCTCATAAACGGACTGAAAGATGCACAAGAAGCCGAAAATATCAATAAATAGTTTCCAACTTCAAATTCAATATTAGAAGAAAAGACACTCGACTCTAATAATTCATCATGTTGAACGTTAAATACCCTTATGTGGTAGCATTCCAAGAGGATATTCATCATACCTCCTCGAAGTGAGTCAGCTTGAAGTACTTTTTACCAATTTCTGTCCTCCTCACTCTGTCAAACCCTGTACCATCTACCTCCACAAACCTGCAACAAGAAGCAACTGAGCTTGAAGATTGAAAATGAAAAATTGAGAATCAATTTATGAAACAACTTGCACAGACCTGTAATAAGAGAGCTTGTACAAAGGCAATTCAACATTGTTGGAGTTGCTTGAGAATCAATACGGTACTGGCCATCTCTCTGATTTCAGAGAAATAATTCAAAGTGAGAAACAAAAACCTTGATATTTAATTAGAGGATTGTGGACCAGATACTATGCATATAGCAGCCACATATGCTAGATGGCAATTCAAGATTATTCACATATGCACAAATAGCATTTATAGCCATACGCAGAGACTGAGCAGCTAGATGAACTACCTATTGCAAGAATTATGAACACAGGTACTAATCGAGCCAAATTTTTAACTGCTAAGTTCAGAAAGATAAGGAGCAATTGTTCAGGCTGAATTCAGGTTGGATGTGCACAAAATCAAATAC
The DNA here is from genome assembly GCA_005019695.1 of Trichopus zeylanicus subsp. travancoricus. Lineage (NCBI taxonomy): Eukaryota > Viridiplantae > Streptophyta > Magnoliopsida > Dioscoreales > Dioscoreaceae > Trichopus > Trichopus zeylanicus. The sequence continues at coordinate 27,185 of RXID01015291.1, read as the reverse complement.
AAAGTTAAGAACTTACAAGATAATCAGGTTCCTTTGTGTGGAAATACACCTCCTCCAATTCGAACCATCCACAGGAATTTATTGATATCATCACTTGAGTAGCCAACAAGACCTGACATCAAAGTGATAATTTAAAAATAAGATGATACTATTTGCTTGTCATGAATTATTTTCTAAAACACAGGTACCAACCTCCAAAAACAACAAGAACATATTTAACATCCAATGAGTGGAAGATCTCCCACGCTGGTTTCTCAGGGGAAGACATGGCTGTACCCACTGTTGCAATGTGGGTGTTATTCCAAGTGTTGTTATCAACTATGACTGTACGATTAGCCATTGCAGTTGTTTGGTAACCATAGTCCCACCACGAAGCTACCTGCATCGTCTCGTATGGTCATTTTTCTAACCAAAGACGGTTCATTCAAACACAAAAAAAATATGTTTAGGATGTTCTGGAGAATCCAAGAGAAACTGGATTGATTCAATAATTGTTCTGTTGAGTCCTTGATGAGTAATCAACCAAAAAAAGGGTCAATGGGAGAAGCATGGTCTGCTTGTACTATAAACTTGGGCCCACGCATAGTTTGCCAACCTTTATCTTAAAAGCACCAAGGTTATTACATTATTATTGAGGGGTGGGACCTCCCTAGCCTGGTGTCAAAAATAGTGGCTAATGGTCATAGCACAGCCATTGAGATTACTCCTAATTTCCTCAGATAAAATAAGTGCAGTTCAAAGCATTCCCAAAAAGAAGAGTCAGATTCAGGCATAGATCTAAAATAACCCAGGCCACACTTAAGCCTGTTCTAGATCAAGCTTTTACCTATTTATAGTGACCACTAGTAACAAACATGATACACTTGGCTTCATTTACTGTTCTAAAGCTACACAGATGTCTATACCTTTGATAAATGCAATCTATTATACCAATAAAAAAGTTCTGAAGAAATAAAAACCCAAAAAATAATGAAGAGAGATCTTACCTTGTCATCAACCTCAGTATTATGACGTAACCATGCGTAGACCTCATGAAAATCATCAAAGAGACGCAATCCTTGGGGTGATTGTGACGTTAGAAAAATTGATGGAGCAGAATAAGCTTCTGCTGCTGCCCATACACAATGAACCTACAGAAAGATATCCATAAATAGAGAATGAGTGACAGATGAGGATGAATAGAATGAACAATGGAATCATACAGTGATATTATGGAGATGCACTGCAAGCATTTTGTTCTGATCTCAACCCCCAAAATGTGGACCAGGTCAGCATTAACAAGCACCAGCACATATATGAAGATATTAGAACCAATATACTCAATTTGACAAAACAGCATCAAGGTTTTGATGACAACTAATGTATTAGAGCTCATGGTTAACATGAACTCGTTTCTTTAGATATGGAATTGATATAGCCAAAATGAACAATAAAATAGTTGCACCAGTGGTCCTGATATGGTTGTCAATGTGCCTGGCCCACCAATTCCATGCTTGGACTTATGTTTGCAGGACTCGGTTTGGGTCTGGGCGTATAGGACTTTAGAAAATAAATAGGCTCAGTTCATAGCCCAACCTGACACAAAACATCTAGCTCAAATTTTCAGGCTTGCGACTGGCTCGAGCTTGCTAGCCTTGAGGGGCTGGTCCATTTACAGCCTTCGAAGTGGATGATGGTCAACAAACTATTTTGTGCAACAACTAAAATGATGCAAAATAATGAGGATATGGAAAATATAGTTTACAATTGAAATACCTCCCAAGTAACCCAGTTTATACTTTATACCATGGATGAAATGCTCCTGTTTCATCCCAAACAATCATTCTATTTCACTAGGACATCAGAAATAGTAAAACGACACTCATAGACAGCTTGAATATATGCAGCCAAAAAAATGGAAAGCTACTATTATAGTTAGATTTTCATAGCTGGATTGACAAGCCTGAGATGAATCATCATAGTATCATACCACATAGAAGGCACCAAGTATGACCAGCAGCAAGGTTGCAACAGCAGATGCCTCCCAAGGCAAAACTAGAAGTCTGTTTCGCTGCTTGGATTTGCTGGCAACCTTTTCTGCCATTTCCTTCTCCTTGACCACCTTTTCCCCAGTTTCCTTTTCCTTCTTTCTGTTCTTTTTCAACGGTCGTTCTCTCAACACATCTTCACATTTGTCTGTGGTAGCATGCTTATTTGGCTTTTTTGTATCATTTTGAGTAATAGTACCCTCCCTGAATCTTTTTAAATTACATATTCCTCCCTACAATCTAGGGCTATTTTCATATACCTCCCTCGGGTTTAAGTTAAGCCTGAATCTGGTGAATATTCTGGGAATATTCGCTAGATTAATAAATCAACCTTTGTATCTACCCAAAATGCCGTTGACCATTTTAAGCTTCTAGTGAACCCTTCTCCTCATAGTCCTAACCAGTTCTTGTGAGCTTTTAGGGCTGGAGACAGATGGTCGTTGGAAAGACTACAAGAGCCAAAAAATTTGCGAACTGGAGACAATGAGAACCACCAAGTCACCCTAACCTGAGGTGGTTAAGAAAAATATTTATGTATACCTCCTTAGGAAGGTATATATAAATAGCCTAAGATTGTAGGGAGGAATATATGACTTAAAGTGAGATATGTAATTTTGAAAGATCTCAAGGAGATATAAGTAATCAACCCTTCAATCTTTCACTCGTTTGGAAGCAAATAACTTTTAAATGAAGTTCAAAATTGGGTTATGTTTGGTTTCAACGATGCAGACTAAGCATACAGCTTACGACATGAAAGGATGGAATATTGTGTCACGTTGACATTCTTTTCTCAAGTTCACTTCAACTCCCTTCAAGAAAAGAAAGAGCATAAGTTGTGAGAATGCTAGCTTTTGCCTTCACCTGGAAGAAATTGCTTCAAGACAATCTCTTTTATGCACAAACATAGGCCCCAGTGAATGATTAAAATGGTTCTTTTCAAAGCTATGATCAAGGTGCAATGTTGGAAGCTATGACACAAATTGACAATACAAGATGAAATGAACTTGATTGTGTAAAAAGTGATATGCTGGTAAGACATATCCTACAAAATGAAGTACTAAGAAAATGGAAGAGAACCTACGGATCAAGAAGACTTAAGCTACACCCGCTCCATCCTTTCGTTGGGCTAGACGCCACCAGTGCTATAAGTACACCCATGACGATAATACAAACAGCACTGCAAGAAAAAAATACCTATATAAGATGAGTGCACAATATCAAAGAAAGCATGCAACCAATGGCAACTAATAGCCAATGGCACTATATGACATATATAACCTCAAAATCAAGAAAAATTGCTTTATTTATAAGCTGATTCAGTTTTCAGCTAACTAGTTTGTCATACACTCTTACTAACACAAATCACGTAATCTGTGTGCTAACCGGTTCATTAAACTTCTCATAGGCCATTATGCAGTTCCAAAGACGAAATATCTAAGAACAGAACTTACATGCCAATTGCAATAACAAGTGCGACAGCAACTTTAAACATTTTTGCAGAGAGCATTCCTCTGACATAAGAAACAAGAGCCACCACATTGATAATTATAAAGACCTGCAGATTTAGACACTCTTAAGTCAAAACAGGCATCAAGCACATGTTAATGCGAACAAATTCATTTTTCTGAGGCAGGAATAATGCAATGAAGATAGCGGAACATGAATCTAATTAGAAAATACAGTATGTCTGATAAAATTAGCATCTTTGAACATAACTCATCACACATAGTGAGTCTAGAACTTCCACATGTTCAAGAACAGGCATCGTATTCAACCCAAGTGGTATTTGATGCCTATTTCCATATATGTACTAAATGCTACTTTTCAGACTTGTTGGGAGAGTAATTTTACACTGATAAGAAGATGCAAATGCAAATTAACACAAAAATAATCTAGATTAATATATGCCTCAGTTGAATTGTTTTTGTCTACTACCCTCAAACATTTAATTAGGATGTGATCTGAACGCAATGTCCCTGTCCGTGCAGAAACAAATATGGCAATTTCGTCGAATGATGAGTGTAAAAAAAGAGAACTTAAGAGCAAAAAATAATTTGGAGAAAAATAAACAATAAAATGTGGAAAGAATCTAAGAAGCAGAAGATAAAACAAAAGGTTGTCTTGACTAACAGACCAAAAATGAAGCAAAATGCTCTGATGTCATTACTGCATTGAAACCAACCACTGGAACCAAGGATGCTAACAGTGTTTCCAAGACAACCTGCATTGGATATAGGAAAGCAGTAAGGAGATAGCATTACCAAAAAGCAAGAATCTAATCATTGACACAATTTAATGCTAAAATAAAGAGTTAAACCATATGGTTAGAGTACAATCAGATAATGAGAATATGTCCAGAACTCTTTCTCAATAGGAACACTTACACGGGGTGCATAAGCAATGTACAATCGAGAAGAGTAGTGTCCAGCGACTATGCAGAGGAGGGCATGCATTGGAATAAGGTTAATGATGAATGTGTAGCCTCCCCGTGAGCATACCTGGAAAAGAAGAGAAATTTGCATGCAACATCTTCTGTCAATTAAGGTGAAGCATCATTCAGAATAGCAGTCTTACCATGTAAAAATAAGCCAGAGCGTTCAGTGTAGCATAAAAGAGTGATCCTGTGTTCAGCGTCTGCATGTAATTTATGATTAGCATTAGATCATAAGGATCACAAGTTATTTGCATCAGCCTGGTTATGTCCATGTCCAGCACAACTAGAAAAATGCAGAGGTTTCTATTTTTGTAGATTTTGGGCAGATTCCTTACCTTTATATAAAGATAAAATGTGAAGATCAATGCAAATATGGCAACAGCTTCATTGTCATAGCTACCAGCCACAGATCTAGAAATATAGGAAGGAATCTGCACAGAAAATACAAGTAAATAATGTCAATATTTCAGATGATCTCCAACAGAAAAACATCATCTGTGAAATGATTGGCATAAAATGCCAGGCATCAGAATTGGTTGCAAATGAAATATTGAATCATATCATTTCAAACAATTTTTAACATGCAAAAGTGCTTTTATTCCCAGTTGCCACTGATTCTGATGGTTAAAAATCATAGTCCTAGTTGGACCATGTGCAGCACTAATAACAGAAATGATCTGGGAGAGGGAAATCATGATTAAAGATCGAGAACAATCCAAGAGTTAACTTTAACTGCGTTCAATTTCTAATATTCTGACAACATTGGTGGGGCAAAGGCACTATTACAAGCTTGTATAATTAACATAATGCACTAATACCATAAATGCATGTAAGAGGGACTTTTATTTACACAAGGATCTAGCCAGATATATCAGCTACCATTGCTAAAAAGGCAGCTGCAGTCAATCCCGCTCCAGTACCCTTTACTTCCTACAATAGGGACGCGACTATGTTAGATCATCATAACCAAAGACCCAAATAAGTGACTGTAATAAACTTTACCGTTGTAAGTAGGTATGTAGCCCATGCAGCATTAGCTGAAAAAACTGGAGCGGTAAATACGCAGACAGTCTCCACAGATAATGGAATATCTAGAGAATTGAGTATCCTGTTTCCAGAGAACAAGGCCTCCAATCCTTTTTACTGAGATTCTGGTAAGCATGACAACTTCAAATAAAAAAAAACAAATTACCAAAGAACATACCACCACATGGAGCCTGCAGTGAGTATCAAACCAGGATAAACAGTTCCACCAATCACGCGACCAAGGGGATACCTTATAAAAACAAACAGTACATTATTTTAAAAAAATTGATTTAGCCTTACCAGATATAACTGGCAAAAAGGGCAGAACAACTTCTGATTTAGTACCATGTTCGATCATCAAACCAGTTCCAAAAATCATATATCCAATTCTTTGTAAGAAACTGGAAAAGGCAAAGTTGCAGTGAGTTTGGATGCAATGAATGAAAATGGGAAAACAAACATATCTAGATTATACATTTTGATATGCAAAGATAGCACTCTAACAATCCATTAATATATTAAATAGCAAATTCTTGTAAGTGTCTAATAAATACTATAATTCATTAAATTTGAATACCCAGTTTGCTCTTAGTTTTCGAACTTCGTTATATGGATATAGGATAATCCACATAGGCTTTTGGACACTTAGGATGTAAGGCTTCAAGTAAGTAGTTTCAATATTCTACATTTACACTTGAGCATAAATTCAATGATAAATTTTAGATGTCTGACCATGAACATGCTTGGCATTCGGCAATGCACAAAATAATAATTTTGAATTTCACGCCACAAGCTTGTTATTGCTTCTATTGCCCCTCTGCTTATGTAAGCGATTTGCTCATCACGCCCTCTATATAAGGGTCTCACCATTCCAGAATTAAGATCATCGATCCGCACTTTTGGCAATAAGAATCTGAGAGTTTCCCATATCTTCTCCTTATTTCTTATCGCTTTCCAGTTTTATTCTTCAGACCCTCTGAATGGTAGAATGGTATCAGAGCTTGTAAAAGATATGACAAAGTAAAAACCCCAGAGGTTAGGGTGCTAAGGGTATGAGGTAAAGATTCATGATTATAATTTCCTGCTGTTTACTACCGTGTTAAGATTTTGAGCTAAATTCATAAACGGCTACCTTTTATTTCGGAGGGATTATACGGATTAAGTTACGAATTTAGTTGGGAAAAAGAACAAGTCCTAACTTGGCAATTAAGGCAGAAGGCCGTTTGTAAGCCCAAGGGCACACCTGTGTGATTCCAGCTTAATTCTTATTTAGTCTGGAACTGCCCCCTGTATAATTTTTAGTAATTATGAATAATTAGCTCTTATGTCTGAAACATGGGAAAAATCTATCCAGGAATGGTATGATCATTCCCGAACCTCTAACCTGGAGTACCTTGACCTTACTTCAGTATGTAAAGTATCAACAAACCAATTAGCTCACAACATCTCTGTAATTTACGATAGAACCTATCTCTCATCTAGAGTTCATCTGAAAAAGTTTAAGCAAATACTTGAAGAATGTCAGAACCTTGCACAAGAGATCTCTAAATTAGAAGTTTCTCTTAGAACTCTCACAACTGTAATTTTAGACAACAGGCTCTTCACAAAGCAGGAAGCTCGGGAACTTGTACTTGAAGTTATCAGGCAACCCAGGTTGACTGAAAGTAAAATTCTGACGCTTTCAGCAGATCTGAGCGGGAGACTTGATCAGGTGAACAAACTCTCCTACCAGCTTGAGCAGCGGAATTATCTCCATCAAAAGTTCCAAAGCTTGACTCTTGGGGTACTAGCGAGGCCTCCGGAAGCAAAAGGGAAGTTAAGGGTCTTTAAGGATCCTTTTTAGATACTCGAAGAAGAAAAGAAAAAGCTCGGGAGCTGATGGCGTCAAGGGCAAACACCCAGTTAATTCAGGAGCAGCCGTCTACTTCAACATCCCTTTTTGAAGACCAAATCTGAGGATACCGGAGGAATCACAGGCGTCTCCATACCGCCCAGCAAGCAACAAGAAGGCTGGGCAGACTTCTTATAGGAAGGAGCACCCCGCAATACACACTAGAGCAGCAAATCGACCCTCAAATTCAATTAAGGCTGTCTATGCAGGAAAGAGCTGCTATAGTTCCCGCGGAGGTCCTATATCACTCCAAAAGGGATGACGCGCACCACAGGGTGTATATGCACAGATTGGAGGAAGCAATTCTGTGCGTCAACAATAATCAGGTAGACTTAGCTTTCATACAAGAGGAAAGCTATCATCAACTACGAAGGAGTGGAATGCAATGCATCCACCTCGGCGTATTGCAACTCCGGATTTAGATCCTGCACCGGCAGGAGGAGGGTACAATGGCCCTAGTTGTCTTTCGAGGCAATCGTTGGATAGGTAACCAAGCCATACTTGCAACTATGGAGGTAGACCTAGCCAAAGGGAGCCAACTTGTTTATGTTATCCCCGATACTATGATGACCATCGGAGATTTTTACAGGAATCTCCAAGTTTCTGTTTTGACCATGGGATATGATCGCTGGCAAAATGGGGAATCCAACTTGCTTATCACCAGAGGTCTTGTTGGGAGGTTATCCAACACCCCGAATGTTGGGTTTGCCTATGAAGTCCAAGGAGTCGTGGATTACCTGGCAAGCCATGGAGTGCACGCCCTTCCAAGGCGTAAGTATTCAGCAGAAACACTGCAAGGGCGCAGTTGGGTCGTTCGACCTACCCAAGTGACCATCCCAGTGCAACTCGCTGAGGTTACCAGTAGAAGTCTACTGGATGGTAGTATTTCTCTACGCTTTGGTTGCTACAAGCTAACGGTGATGCATAGGAGATCTTGCTACAGCCAGTATGATGAGGAGATCCCCAGTGATGAAGAGGAGCTCAGAACCCCTCATATACTGACGGTCTTGATGCAGCAACAGAGCAGGAAGATGAAAGTGGTGACGAAAGTTATTTTCACCAACTCTAGCACCAGGAATACTTTGAAGGAGATCTTGATTACCCATCTCAGGCTGTGAAATGGGATGTATATCCTGATGATGAAGAAGATTTTGTCAATCCTTTTCAGCACAGAGAAGAAGAAGGTAACCCCTGCCTTCCCTATGTATCTAACGTTATTGCAACAGGCTATGAGGCCGAGGAGGAGCCGGAGATGGAGTACCCGACTCTAAAGAAGCTGACTGAACAATTGTACGCAAGCACTACTACTTCGGCGACATCCCCAAGCAAGCCATATAGACTCCCGGTTGATGTGGCGATGGGTCCTCTGGGTTACCCACCAGCAACCAATACCACTCGATGGACGACGCCTACATTTGAACAAAGAAGCCAAGGGAGGTTTAAAGGGGGCTTCAATGTGGACTCTTCCATCCGCACAGCAGGCTGGAGGAGCTATGTTCGTGATCCTTAAACAACTTGGTCTCTTTGATGATGCCTTCTCTAGGTGGGAGTCCATCACAAGGAATCACATTGCTAGCCAAGGATTCACGGACACCAGGGATAAAATGGAATACATGGAGAACCTCTTGGGAGAAGTTGAAAGGCTTACTTGGGTACAATGGCGTATGCAATACGGGGAAGAGTACCAGGCTCTTATCGACTCCGGGGAAGGGAGAGAAGATACCCAGAACATTCTCTCTCAAATGAGAAGGGTGTTCTCTCTGGAAGATCCGACTCAAGGATCCACACTAATACAGGATGCCGCATATCGAGACCTGAAAAGACTTTCATGCGAAAACATGAAAGATATCCTCCTTTACATGAATGACTACCTCAGACTGGCAACAAAGACGGGAAGATTGTATATTGGCAATGACTTGTCTGAGAAATTTTGGATGAAGATGCCAGGCGACCTTGGCAGGAGAATAAAGGAGGCCTTTGATCGAAAATACCCTGGGGTTATCGTCGGTGTAATGCCTAGAATTTTATTTGCTTACAGGTATCTAAAAGATGAGTGTAAAGATGCTGCTTTCAGGAGATCTCTCAAGGACCTCTCTTTCTGTAGCAAAATTCCAATACCAGCCTACTACACCAAGGAGAAGAAGTATGATATCCGTAGGGCAAGAACGTATAAGGGAAAGCCACATGACACCCATGTACGTATCGAAAAGAGGAAGCACCTTATCCACAGCAAACGATGCAGGTGCTATCTTTGTGGCTAGGAGGGGCATTTCGCCAAAGAATGCCCAAATGATCGGAGGAATGTAAAGTGAGTTGCTATCTTTGAGCAACTGGAAGTACCAGAGGAGTATGACCTGATCTCGGTGTAAGAAGGAGACGAACAGAGCGATGCAATTTTAAGCATCTCGGAAGGGGAGGACACTCGGGAGCTCCACAATTCTCTCAACCCCCTCATACAGAGGGAGTTTGTCTACGTACTTGGTGAAATTAATGGAGGCTACCGCCCTCAGGTAAAGTTACCTGACTCTCAGGAGAATTGTCTTCATATTTGGTAACATAACAGTTTCGTACAGCCTCAAGTAGAAAGGTGCTCATGTTGCAAGCGTCAAACCATGCAAAGGGCAAGGATCTACTGTTCTAACTGCAAGTTCACTGCTTGCAACTTATGCGGGCCATATTATTTTAAAACGAAAGTCTCAGTTACACCGGCTCCGCCTGCACCATTCCCTCCCTAGAGATTGATTCAAGAATAGCAGCACTATATTTCATGGTGCAAAGGGAAAATTGAACGATTGAAACGAGAAGTAGAGTACTATAAGCTAAAAACTCAGGAGCTAGAGCTTGAAAAGGGCTTGCAGAAGGATTATGATGAGCTTGTCAAAGGCAAAGGAGTATTGGAGATAGAAGAAGCGGAAGAACAGGAGCGCACCAACGTCCTGTTTCAGGAAAGCATCTTCAAATCAGCAACCGAAGGATCAGCTCAACCAGTATCCGGACCAAGACTGATAAAGAATATGCTCTATAATATGACTGTAGAATTGGAAATACCTGACATTCTTAGGATCCAAGTCCGAGCGATACTAGATACGGGAGCAACTACCTGCTATATCGACGAAGCCTCGATACCACCAGAAGCACTGGAAAGAAATAGCTTCATCGTACATTTCAGCGAAATAAATTCAAAACAAACGGCGAACAAAAAGCTCAAAGGAGGGAAGATGCACATTGGGGACAACAGCTTCAAAATTCCCTACACATACAGCTTTAAAATGGAACTCGGCGACGGCATCCAAATAATAATTGAATGTAACTTTATCAAAGCCATGCAAGGGAGAGTTCGAATCGAAGGTAATGTTGTCACCTTCTATAAAAATCTAACAGTCATCAGTACTTCTCCTACAGCATCGGTCGCTGCCGCCATGGAAGAGCTGGACTTAGAAGAAGATGAGTATATCGACATCCAACAATCGGTATACTACAACCTGGGAGATAGCAGGGAATCTTTCCGCCGCAAGTTTCAGCCAACCATAAGCAGGCTGAAGAAAGCTGGACTCATTGGCGAGGATCCGCTCAGGCACTAGGCAAAGAACAAAGTGATATGTTATTTAGACATTAAGAACCTAGACTTCATAATTGAAGATCGTCCTTTAAAGCATGTAATTCCACAGCTGCAGGATTCATTTGAAAGGCACGTAAGAGCCCTACTAGACCTGGGAGTAATAAGGCCAAGTAAAAGCCGGCACAGGACAACTGCCATTATTGTCAATTCGGGAACGACTATTGATCCTACCACAGGAAAAGAGGTGAAAGGCAAGGAGAGGATGGTCTTTAACTATAAACGCCTCAATGACCTCATTAATAAAGACCAATACAGCCTTCCTGGGATCAACACTATTCTGATGAGGGTGGGCAATAGCAGGATTTATTCTAAATTTGACCTGAAAAGTGATTTTCATCAGGTCGCTATGCACCCCAACTCCGTCGAATGGACCGCATTCTAGGTTCCTACAGGACTATATGAATGGTTAGTCATGTCATTCGGATTGAAGAATGCCCCCTCCGTTTTCCAACGAAAGATGGACTTCTACTTCAAAGGTACGGAGGATTTTATTGCAGTCTATATTGACGATATTCTGATTTTTTCCCAAACTGAAGAAGAGCATGCTAAGCACCTCAGCATTATGCTAGACATTTGTGAAAAACATGGGCTTGTCCTAAGCCCTTCAAAGATGAAGATCGTAGTTACAGAGATAGAATTTCTCGGTGCTATTATCGGTAATCAAAAGATTAAGTTACAATCTCACATTATGACGAAGATTACCGAAGTCCAGAATAAGGCTCTGATGACAAAGAAAGGGCTCCGTTCCTGGTTAGATATTCTTAACTATGCCAGAAATTACATCCCAAATCTGGGAAAGCTCCTTAGCCCACTTTATGTCAAAACTAGCCCAACTGGGGAGAAGAGGATGAATCAACAGGATTGGGCCCTGGTAGACCAAATCAAACAATTGGTCCAGCAACTACCAGATTTGGAAGTACCTCCTGAAAGTAGCTACATTCTCCTGGAAACGGATGGCTGCATGGAGGGATGGGGAGGGATTTGCAAATAGAAGCCGCACAAGAATGATCCAAAGTCCACAGAGCGCGTCTGCGCCTATGCAAGCGGAAAATTTAACCCTCTTAAGTCTACCATTGATGCGGAGATCTATGCTGTGATGAATTCCTTAGAAGCATTAAAGATTTATTACTTGGATAGGAAGGAATTGACCATCAGGACTGATTGTCAAGCTATTATTAGCTTCTTCAATAAATCTCCCAATCACAAGCCCTCTAGGGTTCGCTGGATGGCGTTCACAGACTACATTACTGGGATTGGCATCCCAGTAAACTTTGAACACATTGACGGCAAAGACAATTAGCTTGCTGATGCTTTGTCCCGCTTACTTTCTTCCTTAGTCTGTGCAGGATGGTCAGCCGAGGAGGACCTCAACGTCCTAGAACTCGCCGCCATGGCAATACAAGAAGTCCAGGCAGCTCCAGCAACACTAGCGCAGCAACAACTGTCCCGGATATTAATGAAGCTACACAGTCACCTCCAATCCCGATGGACAAACGCACCAGACCCATAACTGCAGCAGCGGCTATCACAGCCCTTCACCAACTTCGCGCTCTCCACTCGATCAAATTGATTGAGTGCAAATGGTTGAGCACTCAAGACCATTTTTGGGCCACTTGGTATCCTACTCTTGCTCAGATAGACCAACAACTCCAAACTGCTCTTCGACTAGTCGATGACGCCGTCTCCCGCACAAACAACTTTCCGTTATCAACTCGCTTTCGGAAGCGTGGTGGGAGAACCGGTAGCAAGCATGGCAAGTAGAAGCCCTTGCGTTGTCTACAGACAAAACATGCAGCAGCGTACTGTACGCTACGACTTTCATACAGATCGGTCGTACCCATGTGCTGTCAAAAGGACAAACTAAGGGACACACTACTTGTAGGATATAGCTCTAAAGACTATAAGTTAGCTGCTATAAAACTGTACTATAAAGCTGTAAAGTCTATAAATAGGGGACTGTAGCACTGTAGCACTGTAGCTTATGTAAGCGCTTAGCTAAGCCCTCTGTTTATGTAAGCACTTTACTCATCACGCCCTCTATATAAGGGCCTCACCATTCCAGAATTAAGATCATCGATCCGCACTTTTGACAATAAAAATATGAGAGTTTCCATATCTTCTCCTTATTTCTTATCGCCTTCCAGTTTTATTCTTCGGACCCTCTGAATGGTAGAATAATGCTCTAAGGAGGGAGAGAATAAGAAATTTCGTTAACTTCAGCGTACATAGGAAACCAATGTGGCAAGCATCTCTTCCAAGTTTCAAACAATCTCAAAATTCACCACTTTTGAATGAACTCAATTCTATCCAAAGAATAAAACTTTCGAAAATTTCAAACTCTATATGAAATGCGAGCAATCAGCAAACAGCACCAATGCCTTCCAGATATCGAAATTGATCCCAAGCTTCCCCCAAAAGAAAAACAAATTGGCAATAGGCTCAATGGGACGACAAAGATCTCAACCAGAACGAACAAGAATGTCAAGAAGCACGATCAAACCTGAGTGACTCTGTAATTAAAGTACGGATCGAACTCGTGGATCACGCTCTCGTACTTAATGACCTAAACCAATTCAGATCCCAAATCAGAAGTAATCCAGTGGCCACAAGCATAAACATGGGATTAAAAAATCCAAGATCCGATCTAGCGTTTCGACGAGATGGGGAGGTCTACGTACGGAGAAGAGGCGGATCGAGAAGGCGAGGACGCCGATGAGGAGGAGGACGAGGAAGCCGAGGACGGCGCCGAAGGCGCTGCGGAGGGTGTCCGGGGCTTTGGCCTCCGCGAAGGCCGCCATCGATGGCGGAGATCAAGTTGCGTTTCAGGGATCAGGCGAGGAGCGAGTGTCGAGGCTGCGGAGACGAAGGCTGAAGCAGGGGACTTGGTCCTTCGAGGCTCGTTTGCACCGGACTGGACGGACGATTTTGCCCTTTTCGGCTTTCTGGGGTGTCTGCTATTGGTCTGGTTACGAAGGCTTCAGATGCGTTTATCCAATCAACGACCAGAACAGATCTCTAAAAACACCACCAAAAATGAGTGACAAATAATCGCATCGACCCAGAAAAATGCCGCATCGGACGAACCCCACTCTTCCATCGGCCCACGTTATTTTTGTCCTTCAATTTGCATTAAATATTTTCTGAATCTTACAAGTAACTTGATGCTACGTAGGTTGCAACAATAAGTATATAAAGTATAAAAAATGGGGTTTACACGGCATTGCTGTTTCCTAAATTTCACTTTAATGATGAGATTATAGTCTATGATGATAGTATACTTTTTGGGCGGGCATATCATGATAATAAATATATTCTCCAATAGGCTGGACTAGATTATATCCAGATATATGCAAGATCAAACAGCTCATATGAAGAATCTGATGTTGCTGGAACCCTCAAAATCTGAGTCACCGTGCTAACTTCCATTTCTATAGCAGGAAGACTTTCTGGAATCTCTGCACCATATGGATATTCAAGTTATAACAGAAACACCGTTGCTCAGCAGAAACATGGTGTAGAAAATAGACAGCATGAAATAAATATTGCTAGCATTAGCACTTAAATACAATAGCTTTTCCCTAAAGTACATATTTCAAGAGAATGGTGATGAATAAGTTTGCAAGTCTCCTGGTATCTGTCCTTGTGGATTCTCAGTTAGTTGTTAGCAGTGACTTCCTTACTGCCCTGCCAACATATTCAGCAACAGACTTGGGAGATCCCATTTCCTAAACATGCAACAAAACTTCTACCTAGAGGCCAAATGCAATGTCAGGTGATCATCCAAAAATCGTTGTGGATTCTGATGATAAATGAAATGGAAACAGGTTAATTGAGAGAAGAAACATAGGTACATGCAGAATCTAACCTTGAGTCGCACATATTTAGACTAGGTTTGACAGATTTGCCCAGGTAAAAAGCCAAATTGCTATGAACCTATCATCTATGGATGGGATCGCACTTGGACAATTTAGTCCAGTAACCTGTTTAAATAATGAGAAGATATGACTCAGTATGAAATTGTGTCAATCAAAAAAATATCAGCTACTGGCTTATATATTGGCAATAGATAAGATAATATGTGCATGGAAGAGAAAACATTTATGATTAGTGCATTCAACAAGTACTTGCAAACCTCCAAGTATGCAACAAAGATGCATTGATCATAAGCCAATCAACTTCTGTTCATCATCATTTCTTGAAATTGCAGGCGTTTGGTAGCCCTTATGTCAAGAATACTGGGTGGCATAGGCTCCAGGTGACCATGTTCTTGAACCAAACGAAAGAAGTCGAGTTTGGTGATGCTTTTCTTTTGAACGAGTTCCTCAACAGCAGCATCCATAAGCCTTTGGTTGCATTGCAAGATCTGAAACAGCTCACAGCTTAAGAAGTGTCGTTCATGAAAAGGTTACAAGAACTGGGAATAGACAAACCTCTTTTGCACGGTCATAGCACATGTTAAGAATATTCAGGGCCTCCAAATCAATAGCCTGAAAAATAGATACTTTCTCACACACAACATAACTGACAGAAACTTGCAATGGAGAAATTATAAATTCATGAGTACATTGATTCGATCGGCAACCCAGAAATCTGACAAACCATAGTACTTTTCAGATAGTCCACCAAAAACAAAGCTCCGTGCAGCTGATCTGGCATTATCTGCAGTCTCCGCCCAAATAGTACTCAACTGTGAAATTTTCAAAGAAGTGAGTTGGGCATGTTGCACCAATCCAACAAAACATGGTAGCACTAATTGAAGTTTTAAAATACTTGCTCAGCAGAGTCATTTGTGAAGAGTTTTAAATAGAGGTATTCTGGGCAAGCATAACATTGTAGCCTTTGAAAAAAAATAAATAAATAGTATTCTGGGGTCAAGCTCAACTAAATCCATTTGATGGATTCAAGGAAGATACACAGCATCATGAGCTCAAGTAATACAATCAATTAAGAAACTAAATAGTCCTTACCTGACTCTCACCATACCAAATTTCATCAGCTGCACGAGGTGCCACCTGGACAGTGATGTGATCAAGAAGAGATTGTCGACTGAAAATCAAAAAGGGAAAAGATGTTCATCATAAAGAGTATCCATGAACTGGTTAGAGCAATTTTTCTAATAGAAATTGGTTTTAATTTTAAAAAAACACTGCAGGTTTTCACATGTTCACAAAAAAAGGACCTATCTGATTTCTTAAAAAGCAGCACATACGTTAGCATTCCTTCTGTAAATTTCATATGGTCCATCTTCACTCGCACATAGCCCAATTCTCTCCCAGCGCGTGGTGCAATCGTGACCTGATTTGTGCAAGAATGATGTTAGCAAGCTATTCACAATCCATTAAATTGTAATTTTTTTACAAGGTTCTTGAAAAATCAATATGCAATAGAGTGAAACAGGATCTTGGCGCATACAAATTCAATATTCTTTAGATCAGGAAAATTCATAGCCACAACAGCCATGGCTGCCTCATTAAGAGCTAGCCGTTTCCATGTTTCCAAACTCCTTTCCTTTTTGTCAAGCATTCCTCTTTCTTCTATTTGTGCAGCTTGCAAGAGGTCATCAGTTGTTATCTGCAAATTCACAAATACACCCCAAATTCAATACCAAACTGCTGATATTGCACAGGAAAAAGAATGCAAACAACATGCTGCTATCAAACATCAGCACAAATGAAAAACTAGGGAATCCAATAAGTCAACATGTCCAATTCTGAAATATTCAAATTGGACAATTCATACAACACAAACATGTAATGCAAACAACAAAACATAAGCACCCTGAAAACAGACTGGATACTCCATGGATTATTTTTTAAGTGCTTTTGTTGAGCTGGATAAAAGAAGCACAGTTGCAGAAGGAAACAAAGGGAAAGTATAGCCAACTCTAAAATGATTGTGCTTGTTAGAAGGACCTGTCTGCCATAAATCAATTTGCAGAATACATAGTATGACAAATGGGAGATAAATGACCCATAAGTAACTCACTCAATTTCCTGCCATAGTCAGCTTCTCTTTCATAAACTAAAAATTAATAGGAGGGGAAAGGAGGTTGCAGAATGGGATTTAACCAACAGTATGCTATTACATATTTCAATCTGATGATGCATTATATCTATGCTTTTGGAGAAATTTTTCAATAATTTTTTTATTGAGCCAAACAGTTGACAAAGAAATGTTCAACTTATGACCCAAATCAAATATAATTGTCATACCTCTGGCCGTCCATCTCGCATCATATTTATGGCAGCAATTTCAATTATATTGGCCAACTCAGCACCAACCATACCTTCTGTCATGCTAGCAACAGCCATGTAGTCTACATCTTCAGCCATTGGCTTCTTACGAGCATGTACCTGTTAACATAAACATTTAAAAGGACTATAAGCAAATTACTGAAACTTAGGCCTTGTTGAATAGGACAGTAGGAAGAAAGAGATCTTGTAGAATCAAAAATTCAATACTATGAAGTTTTTGCTTGTCAAAGGAACTAGTGAGAAATATCCATCAACTGATATACAAGGCCATTTGGCATCAACCATGGTAAAAAGATGTCCAATTTCTATTAGAGGAGCAAGTGGGAGACGAGAAAATTCATCTTTCTCCATAAAATAGCTGTACTAGAAAATGGTGATGCAAAGATTTTACCAGGTTTTGAAATTCTACTATAATGCATGTGTGCCAATAGAAAGAACTGCTTAGAGTGAGTAAAGCTTTAACAGATCTTGCCCATTTTGAGCTTCTTTTGGCACTTGAATTGAAAACCTCTAAGAAGTGGACAAAAGGTTTACACGGGATAAGAAATTCTCAGAGGCACTAGTTTTTTCCTGCTTTATTTCAAAAGTTTTAGAATATACTTCACAGGTCTTTTCTTGAATAGTTTGTAGAGACCAAACTACAAATAGAATCTATGAAACCATACAAAACAAAACCTAGTTACACCTGATATTACAGATCACTCGCGCCATCCATAAAAGGGAACTCTACAGTCAAAATTCTAAACTTGTCCATAAGAAACTGTGCTGAAAAACTGAGAATTGGAAATACCTTAAGAATCTCAACACGACCAATGAGGCTAGGTTTTGGGATATATATCTTTCTGTCAAATCTCCCAGGCCTTACAAGTGCTGGATCAAGAATATCTGGTCTATTGGTTGCCGCAATGGTTATCACATCACCTCTTCCTTCGAATCCATCCAAGCATACAAGGAGCTTCAGTAAATCAGAGTACAATTTTCAATACATAATCATTAAAGGAAACAAACAATACAATGAAAATGTTTTAATACTATCATTTTCTTCTTACCTGATTTAGAGTTGCATCACGCTCTTGTCCACCAGAACCTTTAATCAAACCACGCTCCCTTCCAACAGCGTCAAGTTCATCAATGAAGACAACAGATGGGGCCTACAAATAACATCATTCTAAAATTGTTGTTTACATGACTCAGCCATACTACTTCTATTGCAGGATTCCATTTTTTCCATTGGCTTATGTCAGCACCTGTCCTCTAGAAGCTTCACCTCTTTTTCACTAATGTTATTCGATAAAATCAAATGAAAAGTATCCGTATATCTTGGATTCAATGCAGCCTCATGCTAAAAACCATGGGAAAACTAAAGCAGAGAACAAGTTATGGTAATAGGAAATATCAAAACCACATAAAGTTTTCACACATAACTTCATGGTAAAGGGCAATAAACGGACCAGATCAATGTATCTTACATTCTCTTTTGCTTCTTGATATAGTGCACGCACACGAGATGCACCAACACCAACATATATTTCCACAAACTGTGATGCAGAAATTGAAAAGAAATTAACTCCTGCCTCGCCAGCAACAGCCTTTGCTAATAATGTCTTGCCCACCCCAGGAGGCCCACAAAGTAGAATGCCACCTGAAATCATATTTCTTGCGTGTTGAGTTGAACGAACTACTATTCAAGTAAATTTCTTCTGGAATTGCAAAGGGCTTAAGCAACACAGTACATGCTGGGTATCCAAGTAAATTACTTCAGGAATTGCAAAGGGCTTAAGCAACTCAGTATATACTGGGTGAAACCCATTAAGACAACAGCCTTCTTGATGCAATTGTGCAAGTCCCATAAACTATCTAATAAGCACTCATGTTCAACTATACGAATTTTTCTACGAATGGCTGAAAGAGAACAATGTGGGGTGCAGGTAGCAGGAGTACAAAAGTTAGCTAAACTCAATGTGGTCATCATCCACAACAATAAAAAAGTCTTTCAGCAATCAAAGCATTAGAATTCCCTACAGAAGACCATTAACTCACGCTATGTAGGTAGGTATCAGTAACCACAAGCTACATCAAAATTTTTTACCATCTGAAACACAATAAAAACACAGAAGAATTCCATCACCCTAACCTGGTATTTTGACCCCTCGCCTCCGGTACATCTCCCCCAGAGTGAAGAACTTAACAATCTCCTCAAGCTCAAGCCTGATGTTCCCCAGGCCAGCAACATCTGAGAACTTCACATCAACGCCCCTCTCCAAATACTGAGGCAGCCGCTTGCTCTGTGCACGCCTCACCCTTGCACCAGACTGCATGAACTTTTTGGCCATCTTGAGATAGGCATTCTCCTCCCCTTCCTTCTGCTCGCCCTCAATCTCATCCTCAATGTCGCCCTCAATACCCGCCATCTCCTTCTCCAACTGCCTCATCTTCCTTCGCTCCTCAGCATCCGCCTTCTCGATCTTCAACCTATCCTCATAGTCCTTCCTCTGCTTCCTATAGTTCAGCACGACGGTCCTATAAAAGATGAAGAAGAAAACTCCGCCAAGCGCGGTAGCAACATTCTGGTCCATAGCCAAGGACGTCCACACGTCCGCCATGTTCTTGTAATTCTGCCTCGCCTGCTGAAGCGACTGCTTGTACTTAGCCTTCCTCATCTCCAACCTCTTCTTCCTCGCTTCGACCTTCGCCCGTGTCCTAATGGCTTCCTCGATCATTTCCCTCTCCTCCCTCGATCTGGCAACCTCGGCCTTCCGCCTCGCCGCCAGCTCCTCCCGCACCTGTTCCAGCTCCAACACCCTCTTCGACTTCGGTTTCTTCTTTGTCAGCGACCACAGAGACCACGGGATCCTCGCCAACCACCCCAAATACGGGCGCGGCACCTCCGGCTTCTTCATCGGCGGAGTGTAAGCATTGATGCACAGCGAATTGAGCCGCAGCTCATCCCAAGAGTCCCAGAACCTTCGATCCCTATCGATCGTCGGCAGCACCGTCCGGAGAACTTTGGAATCATCCAGAACGATGAGGACTGGATCGGGGTGCTGCCGCAGACTAGCAGTGGGGAGCTTGACGATGTGCTTGAGCTTGCTCTCGCGCTTGAGATCCAGGAGCTGAGTGTACGGGATCCGGTCGTGGACAACGGGGATGTTGCGGGACCAGGACTTGAGCTCCTCGGCTGAAATGGCCTCGGATCTCTTGGAGGAGCGCTTCTTCTCGGCGACCTTGGCCTCGGCTCGGGGCTGGGGGAGGGCGGAGGAGACGACGGTGAGTGTGATGGAGAACTGGAGGAGTTTCAGCAAGGGTTTTCTCCGTCCCTCCTCGTCGAAGCCTGGTTCGGCGCTGCAGGAGATGAGCTTGGGGTTGGAGCGGCGGGGGTTTTGCTGGGGGAGGGAGGCGGAAGGGAACGGAGAGAAGAAGGGTGAGGAGAAGGCCGAGAAGGCCATTGAGAAGGATTTGGTGAGCTAGTAGAGAAGAGTTGGGGAATTTGCCATTGGAAATTGAGGGAGATAGCTCGGGCGCATTAGGGCTTAGGGAGCTCGGAGCAGGGAGGGGAAATGGATAATGGCGTCGGAGGGAAGAAGAGAATGGAGTCGGGCGCGAACAGATGGCCGTTCGGATCCCAATTCTGTCCGAGTCCAGTGCCGATAAGCCGCTTCATTTGCAATTAAACCCTACTTTCTCGGGATTAATGCGTCAAGCCCCCAGAAGATTGCGATTCTTCTATGTAACACACTGAATATTTGATAATATTATTTAAACCTCCCGTTTTTGAAAATATTGGGAAAAATGCAAAAGTTAGGAGTTTGTTGCAAATATCCAGACGGTTCAGTTAGTTCACACACAAAATTACCGAATGGTAGCATCAGGTATGCAACTCGTATGTAAAGGATCTATGTATTCGGAGCCTTGTTAATCTCAAAAAAAGGACAGAAAAGAATTGCATGGCACCTGAAAGCATGTAAACTCAATTAGATTCACAAACTCAACATATGGTAAAATTTATAGCATAATGCCTGAGATGAAAACATTTGCAAGTAGTTCAAGACGATATCCTATTAACATATCATTCTCAGGTGAAGCAAAGAACAATTGTTCGTGTCATGCGGGGAAACAATACAAACTAATCTTTAGCTTCTTTAAAATCCGTTTGACTCGCTTATTCTTAGTTCTTACATATGCAGCACGGAAACAATTCACACTGAGATAAATTGATGCTGAAAGCTCTTCCAGCCTGATATTAGTACGTGGTCTTACTCTTTTAATATGATTTCCTCCCTGTAGATAAAGAACTAAAGTCTTCTTAACTGTTTGTTGTGCTCTTCTTTTCAGAAGCTCGTCTTTTACACAGGCAAGCATGTTGTTTTAAAACTTCTCCATCAGAGCAAGTTCCTCAGTATCAGCTGAATCCAACAGATTCTCCAATTCCTTTCCCATATCAAACACACCAGAAACTCGAACTGATTGAGGAAGAATTCTCTTCTCCAGTGGCTTTCTGAAAATTGAGATGTGCAGTAAAGAAGCATATTGCTCCATAAGAGTCAAATTTTCCTTTAGAAAATCAACCTCGCCCTCTGTTACAGATCGCTTCTGATCCATCTCCAGAGTTATTCCAACTTCCTGAGTCCAGCCTTTGCTTCCCCAGACACGATTGGTTCCTTCTTGAAGTCCTTGGCAGGAGGTGGCCACAGCACTGAACAGGGAGCAAAACTGTATGTTGTTTGACAATGTCCCAGCAAACCAGCCAGGCCTCTTCCCCATGCCCAAAGTTTATATCCACCATTAGCAACGACAACTGTATGGGCTGCACCACATTGCACCGGATCTTGAATATGATAGACTATAACGAGAAATAGGGCATCGCTAGAATCAGGGCCCCCAGAACCAGCACAAGGGCATAGCCCACGACCCTTCGTGGATCTCCAAGACCATACATCTCCCAGCTGCAGTTACAACAGAAGTGTGTAGAATGAGCCACAATCAACAGAAATCAGTGGCGCACCAGCCGGCAATCCCTCAACAGGCTCTGGCAACCATGTGTTTCTAGTTGTTCCATAGCCAAGCTGCCCATACACTCCAAGACCAAATGCCCAGCAGCTGTAACTTGGGTCCTGGACGTGTAACTTCCCCTACGTAAGAACGGCATTATGAAAGGCTTCACAAGAGATTTCAAATATTTCAAAAATCCTCATTCTATAATGATTTGATGAATTCAGCATTAGCCCGCTTGTTGTCACCCAGACCCAACTGTCCATAGTTGTTATTACCTCAAGAATAGCATATGAGGTACACCGCAAGTATTGACTTAATAGTTATATTAGTTTTTTATATGCGAGAGAAAAATGTTCAAATCTTACTTAAAACAAGACACCAATGGTAAATTTCAAATGTTAAAATAAAAAAAACAGCATATGAGGTTACTTCCTTTTAAGCTTCTTTCCTCGTATAATACTTGTGATTATGAATTTAAAGAATTTTATTTTTTGGGGCATGATCAGATGTGCTGCTGACAAACCAAATAGGCCCTCAAATTTTGAGATAGGACAAGTTTCCAATGCACAAAATTCTCCCATAGAAAACAACACCTGATGCATAATACCTTGAAGACCTGTTGGAATACATATACTTACAAAGCTGATCAATTTAGGTGAAGTACCAATGGAAGTACTTGGAAAAATCCCCACAAGCTGTTCAAATCATAAAAGCCAGAGTCTCAAAACTATTCTACAACTGAAGATGAAAACCCAAAAAAGCGAAGAAAGGCCATTCTGACACATTGATATCACGAGTCCAAAACTGCCAGAGATCTTTCAAATTAGTAAGATATATTGACATCTAACATCTGGATGTTGTTCAGTGCCTTTCTAAATCTCCCTCAGATTGGAAGGCTCAACAGTTGAAATTCTTTGAATAAAGGGTTCATTTGTAAAATTAATAAAGCAAACCTTCTTTGAGATAATTGCAACAAATGATTCCTTTGTCTTCTCTTCCTCTGTTCATCCACAGGCACACAAAGGTCAGCCTCCCTAGTTCACCAAAGTTTCCTCGGATTTTAGAAAACTAGCCCTCTCAAAGAATTAATCAAGCAGCTCCTGTTCTTTTCTATGCCACATTGTTACATGGTACTAATCACCCTTTTAGAAGCACAAATAGCAAGCATTGTATATGCATGGTTAAGAGAAACAGAACCGCTGAATTGTGTTGTTGTTGATACTGTTAAAGAAGGCGCAATTTCCCTGTGACTGAATCAACAAGGGCCTTTTTTCCTATCAGAAACCATTTATTAAAAATTTAGAAGTCCTTGTGAAACAAAATCATGAATACAAGAAACATAGGATTTAGCTTTGCAACAGTACATATCTTCAAACAGAAGAAGAGAATATAATAAATTAGCAAAAGAAAACAACTAACAACTATAGAGCATCAGAAAAACCCATGACACAAATGAATTAAACATGTGTCATCCAAGTTGCGCACCTGGTCCAATTGCAAGAACCGTCCTTGAACCAGATTGGACCTGTAAAAGTGGTATTTAGTAAGATTTTCAACAGGAGAAGACATTAAGTTAGTTGGAGACAGTAAGCTGTATTAATCAATATCTCTATTTCCTTGTGCAGTCAAAAATTACATTGTCAATCACCGTAATACAATTGCTATAGAACAGTGAGATTTATATAAGTACCAAAAATCAAGTATATCAATCCGAAACTGAGGAAAGGCACTCGAAACAAAAAATTAATGATAAAAAACCTGTGTACGCCCTGCATCAGCAACAACAAAAGTAGGCAGGCCACACCGATCAGCTGCTTCTTTCAATTTATTCCTAATAAATTTACAAAATGATTGTCCAGAAAATAGTGTATTTGAACTCTATAAAAATGGATGATATGGTAAAAAATAGAATCATAAAAAGCCTCACTAACATTTCCTGCTGATTCTTGCATGACAAAACTATTTTAGCTTGACCAAATTGCTCCCACTGCCTTAAAAGAGACCGCTGGCTGCAACAAGAAATATGGTCAAGCTAGAAAATACAGATTCATTATTTTAAATTAGGGAAGATTGCCATACACACTACAAAGGGAACTTCTAGAGACAATTGATTCATCGTGTTACATTCAAGTAAAGGAGTCCTATCTTTCATATGCCACAAACATTTCCCTTGCTCAAGTACTTAAACAATTGAAATCAGTTTATGATAAGGGTCAACATCCAAAGAGAGTACAGCCTGAGGAATTGAAGAAACACAATTTTGTTCCTTGCAAACTCTCATAACTTAAGTAAATTGTCCTGATAATACTGAGATTAGTTTTTCAAGTGAACTCCAGTGAACTTCAGATCGTAAGTGACGTGCTTCTATTAGCTAAGACAAGCAGCTAAGACAAGCAAACGCTGAAGAAAGTTTTCATTGAACAGTTAACTAAGTACTAATAAAACCCAGGTATGCAGCAACTGGGAATAGAGGATCCTGCATGACAGTAGAATCATAGTTGCTTTACACGGCAAAGAAAAATAAAATTAACGTATTATCACCTTTGAAACAATTCAGCATACATTCCCGTCGCTGCATCTGCAATCTCAAAAGGAAAAAATCAAATGTCAAAACTAAAACTACCAAAAGCATAAACACCCGGTACAAAATTATCGCCTTAAGTTACAATCTGGTCAGTATTTGGTAACTCAAACGAAAAAACAAAAAGAAACGAATTTGGTAAGAACTTGGTTCTTACGGGCACATTGGGAAGCAATTTTTCCAGTTCCCATCCTGAGGTCTTGCCTGACCACCAATACCTACAAAGATGAAATATTTACAAATAAACGTACCTACAAACATGAAACCTTACCAAAAAAACGAACTCATATTGTCCTGAACAAAGAAATGAAAAGAAAGATACCATCTTAAGCTCCTCGCCGCCGCCGTCTGAAGCGAGCGCCGGCTGCTTCTTGGGGATCACCCCCTTCAGACCACGACTCCGGTACGATGCGGACAGGTCGAGAACCAGACCTAAAACGAACCCTATTATGAGCCCTGGAACAAAGTTCTCCGGCTTCAGACTGACCGCGAGCCACGGCTCCTCTTTCTGTCAATCGAGAGAGAGAAATGAGATCGTACATATCAAACCCTAATGCGAGAGAGAGAGAGACGGAGTATGGTGGAATTCGAGAAATTGAGATGCCAAAAACAGAAGAAAAAATACAGATTTTGGCGGCTGAAATTGGTTCCGGCGACGCGGAAACATTTTATCTTCTGCTATCTAGCTTTTTCGCCGGGGGTCGAGAGACAAGAAGAATTCACCCTCCGTAATGGATTCGGATTTAGGATTAATATCAATATTTTTTTCAATTTTTTTATTATAAAATTAATATTATTTATTTTACACCGTTTATTTAATTAAATTATTATAAAAAATTAAATAATTTTCCGAATTTTATATTATTTAAGACTAATTTTTTGAAAAAATATTAATTTATAAAAATATTTCACTAATTTTGATTTTAATATTGATCATGACTAACTTATTATTTAAATATTAACAAAAAAGTCTCCGAAATTACTCCGATTTACAGAAAAGTCCCCGAAATTCGACGCCCGCGAGAGTGGCGGCGCGTGGGCGGTGACGCCTGAGTTGGTGGCGGGAGCGAAGGCGGAGGCCGGCGCGCCGACATCAGGGCGCAGACGGCCAAGGCCGAGGCTGTCCGCACCCGCGTGCCAGGGACGGAGGTCGAGGCCGGCACGCCGGCACGAGGGTGCAGATGGCCTCGACATGCGGGACGGACGCTGAGGCCGGTGCGCTGACAGCGGGCACGGACTGCCTCGGAATTGGCCGTCCACGCCCGCGTGCCGGCGCGCCAGCCTCGGCCTCCATCCCGCATGCCGGCGGGCCGTCCGGCGCGCCATCCGACCTCGGCCTCCGTCCCCGGCGTGCAGGCGCGGACACCGGTCGGCGATGGTCCGGCGAAGAGTCTATTTGTAAAAATTAATTTTAAAATAAGTAAAATTTAAACTTATTTTTAAAAAAAAATATTTAAGGGTCTATTTTTTTAATGTATAAATATTAAATTTATATTTATAAATTAAAAAATCATTAATGTCTTTTTGTAAAATTTTACTTAAAATATGATAAACAATATAGGAACCTTATTTATAAATAAAAATATTGAAGAGGGTTTTCTATTTGTAACTGTACAACCATGAAAGTTGCAATTTAAATTTCAAGTTGTGAAACGGTCAATGACTTATGGATAAAAATACTTAGCAAATTAAATAAAATTTGGACTTATTTTATAACTAAAAATATTAAAGGTGGTCTATTTTTAAATGTAAAAATAGTAAACTTGTAATTTTAAATTTTAAATTTTAAAACTTTCATTGTCTTTTTGTGAAAATTAATATTAAAAATAATTAAAATATTGATTTATTTAAAAAAAATCAAGGGATCTATTTGTAAATGTACAATATGAAAGTTGTAATTTTAAATTTTAAGTTTTGAAACCTTCAATGACTTATTTGTAAAATTTACTTATAAAATAAATAAAATTTGGACTTATTTATAAATAAAAATATTAAACGTAGTCTATTTTTAAATGTAAAAATAGTAAACTTGTAATTTTAAATTTTAAATTTTAAAACTTTCACTGTCTTTTCTATGAAATTTAACATTAAAAATGATTAAAATATTGACTTATTTTAAAAAAAATCAAGGGATCTATTTGTAAATGTACAATATGAAATTTGTAATTTTAAATTTTAAAGTTTTGAAATCTTCGATGATTTATTTGTAAAATTTACTTATAAAATAAAAAAAATTTGGACTTATTTATAAATAAAAATATTAAAGGTGATCTATTTTTAAATGTAAAAATATTAAATATGTAATTTTAAATTTTAAATTTTAAAACCTTCACTGTCTTTTTTTGTGAAATTTAATATTAA